>BQNB010038159.1:0-48945 GCA_026074375.1 Tanacetum coccineum | reverse complement strand
TTTAATAAGAAATCCTGCATAAACATTGTATAGATAACATTTCAGGCAGCGACATCAGAAAAGAGACAAGTTATGTAATAGAATAATATGCAATGATTCTTATAAAACTATGATGCTTTATATTTGAAAAGTAATGTATTATTTCAAGACCAGCTAGAATTAAAATGTGTCACTTACAAGGTGATAAGCTCATAGCTCCCACTGAATTTAGACAACATTACATGTGTGTCTATATCAGTAGTAAAATGCGTTGCTCCCACTGAATTTAGACAACATTATATGTGTCTATACCAATGAAGTGCAAGTAGCTATTTATTTACTTTTCTACTATTTAAATATCGACACATTATCTCTAATGTGAGCCTCACGGACTAGTAAACATGTACTTAGATATTCAAAGAAGTGCATCAAGTTCTACTAAATTATGAGGGGACTAGCCATCAATGCCATTCTTTAACTGAAATTTTGCATGCAATTCTCTTTCTACATTACCTCATGGTGTGTAGAATCCTTAGGAAAAAAAAAAAAAAAAAAAAAAATATTGATTAAGAAACTACTAGAAAACATGCTATTAATTTCCTTTTCTCTTTCGCGATTTATTGAGATTTCCATTTCTAATTATTAAAACGCATACTAAAGACTTGTACGGCTTTCAAGATTGTATCATTTTGGTGCGATAGAAAACATGCTGCTCTAGTCATCCAACTAAGATTGCATCCGTACTTAAACCGTTTTACCTTTTACAAGACAAAACGATTTCTCGAGTAAGTATGCTTTAAGTGATTGAGGATTGGAAAATCAGTGTTCCTATTATAGCTTTCTTATACAAGTAGAAAGGATAGGAATAAGTCTTTTTCTTACAAGGAAAAAAGACTTAGTTTGTCTTCCTCTAATAAGGAAAGGAAACAAACTTTTGTTTACGGTTTGTGTTGTATAAATGTCATTAATAGAAATTATAAAGTTCAATTTAGTATTTATTTTTTTGATAATTATCCTTTTAAAATTAACTACCCTTGTTTATAAAACAATTAATTTTACGAAAGGACTTAAGACCTCATGAGGTTCACCAACACATCAGTTGATCTGCTAGCAATGATAGATTCAATAGGTAGGTAACGTTTACCAATTGCAAAACATGTGCAATTCTTAGACCATATGGGACTCATGACATTTGTAACCAGAGAAACAATGTCAGGCTGGCATGTTTAGTCCCATCCTTGCCTCGAGCCAAGGTCTCACCTGCTTAACTCGATTAAGTCATCCAATGCGAGAACATGTGAGAATATATCTAGGTCTCACGCATAGAGAATAATCACCTTGGGTTACAATTCACCTACGTCTCACGCAGAGCAAAAAGTAATTGCAAGTGATCTCAACCAATTGGACGACATGACTTAAATTTGTGACGGGTATAAGTTTTGATAAATACATGATCAAAAAGTGTGTACGAGGAAGCATGCATTCATCCTTCGTAGCACAAGTTAAAAACTATTTTTAACTTAAGTCTAATACTTGTTTTATATCTTTTATGTGTGTCAAGTTGTTCATTTTCATGACTAATATATAACCTAGGTGGAATAAATATTAGTTTGAACAATACATAAATTAAATAACAATCATAACATTTATTTAGTGTTATTTATATAAAAACAAGTGTTTAGTTTCAAACTCATATTTAAACTTTAAAGTAATCAAAGATTTAGTTCTAAAATGGTTGTGTTAATTTTTTAGTTTTATAAAAATATTTGCAAGTTATATATATTACAAGCATATATAAAAGCAAATAAAACAAACACAATCATAAGTATGCAAAGCCTCAACCGATGAAAAACCTATGCTTGGTCTCATGAGCCATCACGAGAACCAAGAAGTCAACTAAGGATTAACCTCACAACCACAAGGAGGGTTCCTACTTGCTCCAAGAACCATCATGAGCAAGTGAAACCCTTAATGAAAATGATGTCCAAAACTGCCATAAAATTTCAGCTGAATTGACGGGCCTGAAACTCCTAGAACGAGTCTTTCCCAATCTGAGCTCCAGTTGAAGAAGTTGTAGCCCCATGAGTTTTGCACTTGCTCTCAAAAATTCAGCCTCTAACTCCTTATAGAACTCCGGTAAATCCATTTTTAGTGGAGGTTACTCCACACCCCCCCGCAGCTCCAGTTTCAACTTTATTCTTTAACTTTTGCGCCATTCGAATCCAAACATCGGTTACAAAAAATTTACGATTAAATACATTTATCCTATCATCTAACTACTGTAAAGTGCCCAAACAATGGCTACAGCAAAAATTAAAATCATACAAAAAGAAGTTGAAACAATGGCAAAACCCAAACTGAAATTAAATGCAATATCAAGCGAAACAAGTCACAAGTGGCTATGGTTTTTATCGGCTTTGCATACACAAAATAATAAGTTACATAATTGCATGTATTAATAAGGAGTTAGCTAAGTCCAAGGTCAACATGCAAGTATTTTCAATGGAAACATAAGATTAACAAGAATTAATTTTGTTTAGACCAACGAATCAAGAAATAAATATGATAGAATTAAAACCCCATTGATCCGTGTAACCAATGGCTTAAGGGTCATTAGTACTGTATTAAAACTTATAACACCATATTACTACAGAAATTAAATGCCGAAAGGCTGATTAAGAACCGATCAAGAATCGTTCTAAAAGCGCGATTTAGGCCCTTTTACACGTACCCAATAACAAAACCAATTAAAGTATGCATAACAAACGGTTATGGGATCCAAAATACCAGATCATAAGACCCTATATTGGTCGAATTAATTTCAAAAAATAGGCCTTATGGGCTGTTTTAAAATTATCCATTTGATTCCATTAAAAACACGCGTTTTTAGCCATTTTTACGTATACAAGATGATCATATGACATCATATGATGGCTCGTGATACCACTATAGGTGCTGAATTAAATGAATAACATATAAACAAACATTAAGCACAACAGAACAAGCACCTATCGACGGATCCATAGAGTCATATGATCAATCAAAGAAAAACAAGAAAAGTAATACCTTTGTAGCGTGATCGGTAGAATCAACCGGTGACCTTTACCCTAACACGAAACACCAAATGAAACTAAGTGATCAATGGAGATAACCTCTATGATGTATCCACACAACACTTCCTTGTATACCAATTGATGCTAGTCTTAACCCCGTAACTATGGAATTCACCTTGAATAAACTAGATACAAAGTGATGGAAAACAAGAACACATAAAACCCTATAAAGAGTGTGTATGTGCCATGTATATATATAGGAGAGGAGGAGAGAAATATTTGGTAAATTTGTAATTACATTAATTAGAAGAAATCCTATATTAATTTACCAATCACATTAATAAGGAGATATCCCATATTAATTTACCAAAAGATTTGATCTCATCCCCTCTTTGACCTCCATATAGGCCGGCCACTATGTGGGCTCAAATGGGCCTCCCATTTGATTTTTAAGTCCAATAAAAAAAGTACTTTACTTAGTTATTAGAAGCCCAATAGTGATCCCAAGTTACGTAGGTTATTTATATACCGTAAATACAATAAACACGATATATAAAATGGTACCTCAGTGTATATGTGTGTGACCCCATAGGCTCACATGTGTCTAGCCATATAATTAGTTATTATGACATGAGCATACTCCAACAGCTCCCACTTGCGCACGTCATAATAATCAAGTAATTATACAAGCAAAGGTTAGCGTCTAGCAATACGCTGATGCCCCTAGAGACAAATGAGGATAGTTTCTTAAACATCTCATTTAAAATGGTTTAGGTAAAAGTCAGCCTTTTGTTATAGATACTATGTTGAACATCTGACATGGATCATAAGTCATTCTGATGTTTAACAATTCTGTTTCTCAATATGGACATTAAACTAGATTACCAAATCAATCAAGTATCATCTTAATTATATTTGGGTGCGGCCACACATACATCTGTTCAAATCATCGAGGGGCCCAGTAGTATCTTACTCCATAACATGTGGAGAAACAAATACTATTTTAACTGCACGTGTCCATTATATGTTTCACATCCCTCCTGAAAATGGCCTTTATAGCAGCCTTCAACAGGTCAACGTTGAACCATATCAAAGATTGACATTCCACACACACAAAACCTACTTGCATCTCAAGTATGAGGATGAGAGACATAAACACTTACGAGTTTCACTATTGACGCCGATCCATGTAGTGAATACTTGTAGGTTGGGTCAGTCCAATGTTCATCCAATGAACAACATATGAGTTTGGCGGTATCATCCTTTAAAATTCATACTATATGAATATTACCAAAACACTCACATTTGCCTTAATTCAATGATGCTCCCGTATCATTAACTGACAATGGACGATTTAGAATAAATAAATTATTCATGGATTTAAACATGCTAATATAGAACACAGTTGTATAAATTAAGACGATCATACCAGGTACATCAATTCATTGTTTAATATAACTGCTTAACGTTCCATTATCCAAATACTAAAAATAGATATACATGAGACTATTAGTAGGTAAAAGTTGAATGTTCCTAGCATGATAAACATGTTTGGTACAAGACATTGACTTTGTAAAAAGTACCAACTAAGTTGTCATCTGAGTAAAACTTTGAGAATACTTGTTTCAAAACTTACAAGCAGTGAAGGTTTTGAATAAAATAATGATTATCATTTTGTATATGTGCGTTCAAGTATGTCTAGTCAGTAGTATTATCATTTCTGGTGAAAATTCTACCACGACTAGGATTGAGAATCATCTCAATCAAAGTAATCATTAGTGTGTACACTCAACACTAATCTCCTTATTAAAATCTGGAAACAATGAACATGTCTTTAATCCTTAAAAGGCCTTTTAGAATGTTCTTTCAATAGTAGTCTAATGACTTTCACTTAGTTACTATGGTTGTAGGTTCATCTTGCATTCATGCAAGTGCTACAATTAGTCTAATACACATCATGATATACATAATGAAAACTTTATCTGAACCAAACGTTTTCAAACATGTGTTTAACTCATCAGGTGAGATAGAACTTGAGTCTTGCTCAATGATGTGTCATGTTATGTTAGACTTATTAATCGCGTATGTTTATATTAGTAAACGTATGCGCCAAGGTTACATGTTTTATTTCCTATATTTATCGATAAAAATATTATTCCAAACTAAGGATTTAAATCTAGCTTAGGTGAAATATTATTTCCAATATGTTGACAACATATAAGATATAAGAAAGACTAAACATAATGCTCCGACTAGCTTTAAGGCGTACCCAGGAGTTATCTTTGTTTCAATCAAAAATAAATAATTGATTCAAACTTAAGATTCTAGCTCCTAGATGCATGCACTAATCCACACTTGGATTTTTGCAGCTTGCACATTTTCTAAAGATAATTTGGATTAATAAACCCTTTTGATTACATAACGTCCTTGCAAAGGTAATCATTCAAGAAGGAGTTTTGACATCTAATTGCCATATTTCATATTCATGAAATCAAGTATGGTAATTAATATTTTTATTCATTTAACACTTGCAAGGAAAAGAAGCTTTAATCACAGTCAATCGCTTAAGTATAAGTAAAACCCTTATCACAAGGCGTGCATTTAAATGTGTGTACATTTTCGTCCATATTAGTCTTCTTTAGAAGAACCAATTTAACTTCTCAGTCTTACTGATTGGTGAACGATCAATCAAATTCCAAAAATGATTTTCTTTCACGGACTACATCTTAACATTCAGTTTGTCATTCGCTAGTGCATTTAGAAGGTTGTGTAAGAAAATATTTTCTCCAAAACAAAAGCTCCCACTTGCTTCGTGTAAGAGGAGACTTTCTCAAAATACGCAGCAAGTTGAGAAACAATAAAATTGTTCTCATTTGGGATGTATAATGTAGGTTGACAGTTCTTGACTCTAGTTTGCTAATAACACGTTTAACGTGATCTCAACAAATTTAGAACTTTAGTTAAGACTTAATGGGAGTCTTCCCATTCCATAACCAGAATGGTGTCATGTTATCCTTCTTGGTTGGAACCATAATTGAGTAAACATAGTGCTTACATAATTTTGTTAACCATGATAAGATTAAGAGTAGGGTTAGTAAAAAGTATATCAAAAATCGAAACAATTACAAATGAGTTAGATTTTACACAATCAGACCATACCATATAGATTGTATTATATAGTAATGGGATATGAGATAGGTAACACAATTCCGTAATAACCTAATACCCTCTTTGGCCACATACTTGCAATTAGTCAACATATGGCAATTAAACAGTAATATTAAGCCATTTCATGCTATAACGTAAATTCTTAGAAGTAAGTACAAGGACTGTTATGTACAATGTCCCTTAACAAGAAGACATAACTCGTTAATTGCTTAACAAAACGTTATAAGTCATTTTAAACATTTCAATAGACTTCATGTCATGTTAGACAAGGAGACATGACAAGTCAAATTCCTACTTTAATAAGTCTTAGAAACAGTCAAGGACTTTTATGTTAATGTCCCTTTACAAGAAGTCACAAGAACTAATAAAGTATTATTGAACCGAACATTTGGCTTCAACGTCCATTTCAGTTAAAATTACATACTTCTTATTGATGTCTTTTACAAGAAGACACAAACATATTGGCTAAACCTTTAGTGAATATGATGAAGTAGTATTTATTATTCTTGACACAATCTATGTAGAGCGATGACGTACATCCATGTTAATCAGTCCTAGAAGTATCTATAGCTTTCTACCATGCGGTTAAGAAAACCAATAATCCATATTGTTATAGTGTTGGACCTTTCACATAATTAGGACTTCTCCTACTTGTGCATGGCCCAACATCAAGTATTTTATACAAACAAGTGAGCATCATTATGATTAGGTTACGATCCTTGAGACTAGTGGGCTTATGAGTCCACCACGCTTCTGAATAGTTTATAATGAATATATATGACAATGTCACATAAAGTGAAAATGATTTAAGTCAAAACTAAAATCACATTGCATTATAGTATATTAGAACTTTATAGTTAATAAGCGAATCAGAGGATAAACATTGTATTGATAACATTTCAGGCAGCGACATCATAAAGCGAACAAGTTAAAAATAGAATAATATGTAAGATTCTTATAAAACTATGATAGCTTTCATATTTGAAAAAGTTAAAAAAAAATGTATTATTTAAAAGACCGCTATAAATAAAAAGTCACATACAAGGTGATAAGACTCATAGCTGCCCACAGATTTAGACAAACAATTACAGTGTTTTATATCAGTAGTACAAAAGCATGCTCCCCACTAGATAAGTACACATTAAATGTGTGTCTATACCAATGAAGTGCAAGTAGCAATTTATTTACTTTTCTACTCTTTGAATATCGGCACATTATCTCTAATGTGAGCCTCACGGACTAGTAAACATGTACTTAGATAATCAAAGAAGTGCATCAAGTTCTAATATATATATGATGGACTAGTCATTAATTCCACATTCTTTAACTTGAAAGTTTTGGTTGTAATCCCTCCTGCTACATTACCTCAATGTGTGTAGATCATAGATAAATATTGAGTATGGAAAACTACTAGAAAAACATGCAATTAATTTCCTTATCTCTTTCGCGATTTATTGAGATTTCCATTTCTAATTAAAACTCATACTATGTATTGACGCTTCAAGATGTATCATTTGGTGGCTATAGAAAACATGTTTTCTAGTCATCCAACTAAGATGTGCAACCGTACTTAACCGTTTGAACTTTACAAAAAACTAACGAATTTCACGAGTAATTATGCTTTGATTTGATAAGGATTGGAAATTATCAAGTAGTTCCCTCTTTTACTTTCTCATACAAGTATAAAGGATATGAATAACTTTTTCTTACAGGAAAGAAGACTTAGTTGTCCTTCCTCTAACAAAGAAAAGAACAAACTTTTGTTTACGATTTGTGTTGCATAATGTTATTAATAGAAATTACAAAGTTTAATTTTAGTATTTTTGATAATTAATCCTTTTAAAATTAACTAACCCGGTTTATATAAAACCATTAAATTTTACAAAGCTAAGATCCTCATTTAGGATTCCACCATCACATTAATTTGATCCTGCTAGCAATATAGATTATATAGTAGGAGACCGTTTCACGCGAATTGCAAAAACCTGTGCAATTCTTAGACCATAATTGGACACAAGACATTGTAACCTAGAAACAAAGACCAAGCTGGCATTTATTAAGAAGTCCCATCCTTGCCATCGAGCAAGCTTACAACCAGCTTAACTCGATAAAGTCATCCAAGCGAGAACATGCAGAATATATCTAGTCTCACGCATAGAGAATAATCACCTTGGTCTAACAATTCACTCTACTCTCACACAGAGTGAAGAGTCAAAAGCAATGTGTTCACAACCAAATGACCGGCAATGTACATAAATTTGACGGGTCTTAATTTTTGATAAAAGATCAAAAAATATGTACGTAGGAAGCATCGCATACATCCTTCCGTACACAAGTTTAAAAAAACTATCTTTTAACTTAAGTCCTAATACATGTTTATTATGTGTTGTCAAGTTGTTCAATTACCAAGACTAATATATAAATAAAAACCTATGTGGAATAAATGATTAAGTTATGAACCCATACCATAAATAACATAACAATCATAAACATTAATTTAGTGTTATTTATATAAAAACTAAGTGTTTTTAGTTCAAATCATATTTAAGACTTTAAACACAAACAAAGATTTAGTTTCTAAAATGTTTGTTGTTTAATTTTTTAATTTTATAAAAACATTTGCAAGTATTTACATTCAAACATATATTAAAGCAAAACAAAACAAACACAACACAGTATGCAAAGCCTCAACCGATAAAAAAACCTATGCTTGGTCCTTGTGAGCCATCACGAGAAACAATAAGTCAACTAAGGGTTAAAACCTCACCACCACAAGGAGGTTCCCACTTGCCCTCTCCAAAACCTTCATGAGCAAGTGAAACCCCAAATGAACTTGAAGCCCAAAACTGCCATAAAATTTCAGCTGACTTGACGGGCCTGAAACTCCTAGAAGGAATCTTCCCCAATCTGAGCTCCAGATGAAGAAGTTGTATGCCCATTAGTTTTTACACTGCATCCCAAAAAATTTCAGCCATCTAACTCTTATAGAACTCCATGGAATTCATTTTAGTGAAGTCACTCCAGCAGCTCGAATTTGACTTTAATCCTTAACTCTGCGCCATTTGAATCCAAACAACGGTTACAATAATTTGATAATTGAATACATTTATCCTATCATCTAACTACTGTAAATGCTCAAACAATGGCTACAATGAAAATTAAAACCATACAAAAAGAAGCCGAAACAATGGCAAAACCCAAAACTGAAATTAAATGCAATATCAAGCGAAACAAGTCACAAGTGGTCATGGTTTTCATCGCTTTGCATACACAACATAATAATACCATATATCATGTAATATAAAGGTGTTTGGCTATGTTCCAAGGGCCAAACAATGCATGTATTGTTCATGGAAACAAATGATTAACAAAAAATGAAATTGATTAGCCACGAATCGAAGAAATAAATTAACTAGAATTAACCCTGGATTGGTACGTGTAACCAATGGCTTAAGGATCACTTAGTACTGTATTAAATACCTTATAACAACCATATTATTTCAGAAAATAATGCCCAAAGGGCTGATTTAAAACCGATTCAAGAATTCGTCCAAAACACCGATTTAGGCCCTGTTTACACTAACCCAATAACAAAACCAATTAAAGTATGCATAACAAACGGTTATGGGATCCAAAATACCAGATCATAAGACCCTATATTAGTCGAATTAATTTCAAAAAATAGGCCTTATGGGCTGTTTTAAAATTATCCATTTGATCCATTTAAAACAACGCTATTTAGCCATTTAAAAACGTATACAAGATGTATCATATGACATCATATATGGCTCGAGATACCACATAAGTGCTGAATTAAATGACTACCATCTAGAACAAACATTAAGCACAACATAACAAGCACGCTATCCGACGATCCATAGAGTCCTATGACCATCAAAGAAAAAACAAAAAAGTAATACCTTTTAGCGTGATCGGTAGAATCAACCGGTGCCCTTCACCCTAACACGAAACACCAAATGAAACCAAGTGATCAATGGAGATCACCTCTATGATTTATCCACACTACACTTCTTTGTATACCAATTGATGCTAGTCTTAACCCCGTAACTTTGGAATTCACCTTGAATAAACTAAATACAAAGTGATGTGATAAACCAAGAAACACATAAAACCCATAAAGAGTATTGTATTAGTCGATGTATAATATATAGGAGAGGAGGAGAGAAATATTTGGTAAATTTGTAATCAAATTAATGAGAAGATATCCCATTTTAATTTACCAATCACGTTAATAAGGAGATATCCCATATTAATTTACCAAAAGATTTGATCTCATCCCCTCTTTGACCTCCATATAGGCCGGCCACTATGAGGGCTTAAATGGGACTCCCATTTGATTTTTAAGTCCAATATAATAAGTACTTTACTTAGTTATAAAGCCCAATAGATGATCCCAATGTTACTAGTTATTTATATACATAAATAGAATAAACACGATATGATAAAATGGTACCTTTCAGTGTATATGATGTGTGACCCCATAGGCCACATGTGTCCCTACCAAATGATTAGTTATTATGACACGAGCTTTAACAATCCAACAACTCCCACTTTGCGGCACGTCATAATAATCAAGTAATGATACAAGCAATGGTTAGCGTCTAGCAATACGCCGAAACCATACCCCCAGAGACATATGAGGATAGTTTCCTAAACATCTCATTTCAAATGGTTTAGGTATAAACAAATCCTTTTGTTATAGATAACTATGATGAACATCTGACAGGATCATAATCATTCTGATGTTAACAATCCTGTTTCTTAATATGGACCATTAAACTAGATTACCAAATCATCAAGAATCACTTAATTATATTTGGAGTACCGGCCAAAACAGTACATCAGTTTCAAATCATCGAGGGGCCCTGTAGTATCTTCTTCCAATAACATGTAGAGAAACAAATCCTATTTATCTGCACGTGTCCATTATATGTTTCATATCCCTCTTGAAAATAGCCTTTATAGCAGCCTTCAACAGGTCAACGTTGAACCATATCAAAGATTGACATTCCACACACACAAAACCTACTTGCAATCTCAGTCCTAAAGATGAGAAGACATAAACACTAACGAGTTTCACTATTGATGCCGATCCATGTAGTGAATGCTCGTAGGTTAGGTCAGTCCAATGTTCATCCAATGAACAACATATGAGTTTGGCGGTATCATCCATTAATATTCATACTATATGAATATGACCAAAACACTCATATTTGCCTTAATTTAATGATGCTCCCGTATCATTAACTGACAATGGACGATTTAGAATAAATAAATTATTTATAGAATTAAACATGCTAATATAGAACACAGTTGTATAAATGAAGACGATCATACCAGGTACATCAATTCATTGTTTAATACAACTGCTTAACGTTCCATTATCCAAATACTTAAAATAGATATACATGAGACTACTAGTAGGTCAAAGTTCAATGTTCCTAGCATGATAAACATGTTTGGTACAAGACATTAACTTTGTAAAAAGTACCAACTAAGTTGTCATCTAAGTAAAACTTTGAGAATACATGTTTCAAAACTTACAAGCAATGAAGGTTTTGAATAAAATGATGATTATCATTTTGTATATGTGCATTTAAATGCTAATACAAAAATACTAGCATCGCCACAATACATTATATAGGTTATTTAAAGCAAGCAAAACCACCTATATGAGACAGTCTTCTTAATAGCTTCCCAAACTATAAAGTATTCTTATTCTTTAATGAATAGAGAAACAATGCTTTCAATCAAGCATGTTTAGTCAACAGTATTATCATTTATGATGAAAATCCTGCTATGACTAGGATTGAGAATAGCTCAACACTAATCTCTTTATTAAAATCCATAAACAATGAACATGTCTTTAGTCCTTTAAAGGCCTTTTAGAATGTTCTTTCAATAGTAGTCTAATGACTTTCACTTAGTTACTATGGTTGTAGGTTCATCTTGCATTCATGCAAGTGCTACAATTAGTCTAATACACATCATGATATACATAATGAAGGCTTTATCTGAACCAATCGTTTTCAAACATGTGTTTAACTCATCAGGTGAGATAGAACTTGAGTCTTGCTCAATGATGTGTCATGTTATGTTAGACTTATTAATCACGTATGTTTATATTAGTAATCGTATGCTCCAAGGTTACATGTTTTATTTCTTATATTTATCTGTAACACCCCCAAATTGGGTCGCAGCGGAATAAGGGTCCGGGGCGTGTTACTTCTCAGATCAATAACACAAGATATATATAGAACGACCAAAAAGTCGTTTGAAAACGATACATTGGATTTAACAAAGTAATTGTTACATAAGCCCGAAGCTTAACTTGTTCACTTGATCAAAATACAAAGATTTTCAGCCCATAACAGATAACAAAATGAAATGCGACAAAATCTTTAATGCATGACATCCAAATCAAAACCACCAATGTATCCATGCGCACAAAGTGCTTAATGATCGCCCTTACAAACATGCTTATAAAACAGTCAACAATAATGTGGTGAATTCCATAGGTTTAATAAATATAATTGTAGACAAAAGATCACCCAAGTTTATATAATGCAACAGATGCAGACATCATAAAAATTTAATTACAGTTGCTCTAAGCTCATGGACACAGACTTGACGTATGTGAAGTACCAAAGTTAATGGCCTCCATTGCCGATGGTGATGTTCTAGACCCAGCAAAACACCTATATACGACATGGTATAAACCGTACGTTGTTCAGTATAGCTAATCACTTCACCTCGAACGGGGGATGTCAAAACCCAATATAAGATCTATTCATAACATTCGCACTCGTAATTACACCCCAGTTCATGATAATGGCTCAGATTGGGTATCGCTACTGTATGGCAACATTGTAATCATAATATAAAACTTAACCACTTGTGTCCAGTTGTAAAAATTGCAAGTTTTCACCCCAAAACTTTGTAAAACAAAAGCATGTAAAACGTGAGGGGCTATGAACTCACCTTTATTCTGATAATCCAAATAATCCGCAGATAATGCGTCACGTAAAAGATCGAAGCAACCTAAATTAAATCATAAGGTCGTATAAGTACCAGAGTACTTAACAATAACAATGAATATAAATCCCTATTAGTTTTTACTTCGTACTATCGTTCGGCTACTCATAATTAAAGAGGTCATGACATGACGTTCGAGAGTTCGGACACTATAAATCGTAAATACCAACAACTCGTCGATAACGCAATCCGAAGAGGCCTCATTATGAAAACTCCCTAGTAATATAGGACTATTGAAACACATAAAATTCTATATATCTCAATCACTACAACTAATGGTTTTTGGTAAAATGTTTTTAAAAAGTTAGCAAACGTAGTTAGTAATAACCGTTTTGAGTAAAACTAGCATAACTTTTGCGTTTTAAACCCGATTCTCGCGTTTCTATGCCCTCTATCGTACAAGACGAGTTACCATAAATTGACATTTTTCGAAATATCTGTAGGACCTACTGGTGAACATAAAAATTACTGTACACATCATACCCTATGTTATATTTTTATCGAATTTTTTTTTAGATTTAATTGTCGTAAAACTCCGTAAACGTCGTATTTTATTCGATATAGCTCCCGCTTGTAAACGATTCCTTTCGAGACGTTCTCGTATTTGAAAGTTCTATATATTTATGAGGTTTACAAAAATACTTTCTGTCATGAAGTCTATAACTTTTATAAAAATAGTTTTATAAAAGTATTATTTGACGTAAAACTCGCGAAATTCATAACATCGATAAACGTTATTAATTGAAACATTACGATTCTTATCATTTTTGAAAATCCTACAAATATTATTATTTGTTAAAAATATCAATACTTGCTGTTTTATAATTTTTATAAAAATTATTTACACTATCCGTTTATTATACACGATTAAAACCACGTTTTAACGTAATCTTGATTCGTTATTAATCCGTTTTCATAAGTTTCTTACCTTTCGGAATCGTCGTGAAATGTATTAATCTTAAAAAAAATAAAAATATATATAAGTATATTTTTATACGAATTTGGACAGAATGTTTGCTTTGAGTTTGTTAAGATCCATATATTATCCTTGTTTTTTCATAATTACCCACTTATGTAAATTTCCCTCAATCTTATATTTCATATAGTCCCTATGTGATACATATAATAAGAGTCCAAGTAAACCGAATTAATAGTTCTTATAATGTCCAAGTTAACCCATAACAAACCATTAACACACTTTAAAACATAACTTACATAAGTAATCTTAATTACTAGGTTTGTCATAATCATTTATTACATAACCAAGTTGTGTCAATCACTATGTGTGACCCTTTTAAAACATGATGTCAACAACATCATAGGATATATAAAATGTAACATAAGAATTACAACAAAATAAAAACTCTCTTTACAGTTAAAGATCTAAAAGGTGATTTAAGCTAAATAGAAAACTCAATTGCATAAAAAGAAAAGTTATGAGAACATAAAGAGTTCAAGTGGACCTTAAGATGTATGAGGATGATGATGAGCTAGTACTAAACCCTTGTTTAGCCACAAAACCAAGCTTGCACTTAAGTAACCCTAGCTTTCCTTAATAGAAACCCTAACTTCCTTTTTCTTAAGAAATACTTAGAAATGGTGATTCAATGCTTGCAAATGCCTTAGTATATCTTAGAATAGGTGTATATAGAAGTGTATGGATTGAATAAAATTTGGTATGGATTTGTTATAAAGGGGTGCTTGTGCCGTGGGGTATTAAGGAGCAAGAGAGGATTTTTGGTTTGATTTTTCTAAGTGTAAAGTGTGTATGAGTCTTTCACTTGTTACTTGCATGTATATAAGATGTAATTCTAGTCAAAGAGACCAAGCATGGTTCAAAGGATGGTCATTGGTCTTAGGTATGGCCATGGTATGGTCTTTGGTCAAGGTATGGTAGGCATGGTGCCATTAAAGAAGCATGGTGCATGTTTGACCAAAGTGGATGAGTTTTGACCTACTACCCTTGTGGATCATATGCTCCGCAGGCCCCTATGAGAAATAACATTCCTACATACAACAGGTTCATACACCCTTCAGCTACCCCCTCTAATAACTATCCCTTTCACACACAACCTGTGTATCCCCAACCAAATGCACAGGCCTATCCAAACTATGGCTCTACTGGCCTTTTCGCAAACTCCAATGGCTGCGTGACCCAGTATTATCCTCTACCAAATGGATTAATGATGCGTTCTCATGTGGGATCCTATGACGGAAAAAGAGACCTCGACTACTATTTGCACCTCTTCGAAGGTGCTATTCGTATTCAGAATGGGCAATGCCCGTAGCCTACCACATGTTTATCTACACTCTCAAAGACTTCGCTAGAATATGGTGGAATGGTCAAAAGGCATGTAGCATTCTCAACTATGAAGATTTGAAGGCAAGGTTCCGGTTACATTTTAGCCAATAAAAAAGTTTATGAAGACATATTTAGCAGTGAATAACATCAAGTAGAGGGATGGGGAAAGTACAAGAGCTTTTGTTACTAGGTACATAAATGATACTTTGAAAATTTTAGGGTTACATGAAGAGCAACGTATTTCTGGATTTGTTCATGGTCAGAAGATAAGAAGCCTTGCGGAATTCCTCTCCATAGACCTCCTAACTTCCTATACGGGTCTGATGGAGAAGACTTACACTTAGATTGAAGAAAGAGAGGTTGCCACTAACGGAACTCTGAAGGATCACTGAGATGGCTTTGACAAATTTAAGAAAAATTATTCTTGGGACAATAATAAGGGAAGAAAACAGAGACAGATACTCTCTATACCGTGGGACCAACTACGAACTACTCTCTACTTTATCTAAGAGCCCAAGGGAAATTCTAGCAACGGAGAAGGAAGCAAAAACCTTCAAATAACCTCCTCGCATGATCGGAAGTAGACAGTCACATGACATGACTAAGTAATACCATTTCTACGAAGACTAAGGGCATGATACAAATGAATGCCGAGAATTGAGGTATCGGATTGAAGAAGCTGTGAAATCAAGGCAGCTCGCCCATCTTGTAAAGGGAATAAAGAAGGGTAAGGCAAAGGGTTTGGACACCCAACAGGGTGATCAAAAGAAAAGGGACAAGAATGTAGCACCTATCGAAGCCCCTATCCTCATGATAAATAGGGAAGACCGAACCCTAAAAATAAAATCAATGGAAGAGTCCGTCAACAGGATTGGAGAAATCACATTCCCTTGTGTTTTAGGCGTTAAAAATTCCTCCGACTCGGTTATCATAAAAGCTTGAATCTCTAAAACGCAAGTCAACCGAGTATATATGGATAGCGGAAGCTCATGTGAAGTTATCTATGAGCACTGTTTACTAAAATTAAAGAGTTCCCTCCGATCACTCAAAGTAGACTCAAAGGTTCCACTCATTGGCTTCTCGAGGGAACATTCCTGGCCTCTCAGAGAAGTTCCTTTGGAGATTACAATAGGTGACGACCCCTTTACAAGAACGGAGATCCTCAATTTTTTCATCGTAAGGTCCAGTTCTCCGCACAACCTACTGCTTGGAAGAACTGCCATGCAAAGAATGGGTATCGTGGTGTTAATAATCCACGGAGCCATAAAATTCCACACTTCCAGAGGAATTGGCTCTTTATTTTCAACGTATGAACTTGACAAGGTGGGATAAGGACAGAAGAAGCTTAAAAAAGTCTCTCCAGAAATCACGAAAGGTGTCCTCAGTTGCACGGACGCTAAAGAAAGGATAGTTGTTGATGATAAATACCCGGAACAGATGGTCATCATCAGAAAGCAACTACCACTCACCTTCAAGAAGAGGCTACAAGACCTTCTAAGATCGAACGTTGAAGTTTTTGCGTGGACCCACGCTGATATGACGGGAATCCTAAGAACCATTATGGTAGGAGGGAAACCCTTCAACATAAAACATAAGTTGAACGAATACAAACACATTAGACCTGTTAAATTAGAAGGAATCTTATGAAGGAAGGAATCCTATGCAAGGAGTTAGAAGATTTTGTTAAAGGAATTACAAGTAGGAGAAATCCTAATTATGTGTTGTACCTTGCACATAATTAGGATTTCTCCTACTTGTGCATGGCCCAACATCAAGTATTTATACAAAAAAGTGAGCATATTATAAGTTAGGTTACGTTCCTGAGACTAGTGGGTTATGAGTCTACCACGCTTTCGAATGTTTGTATGAATAATATGACAATGTCATAGATATGATATGATTTAAGTCAAAACTAAAATCACATTTGCATTATTAGTATATCTAGAACTTTATTGTTTAATAAGCAATCGTGGTATTTTGCTATTGAAAGATGCATTTTGGTTTGAAGAATGCAGGTGCTACTTACTAAAGATTGGTAGACAAAGTGTTCATCGACCAAATTGTGCGAAATCTTAAGGCTTACATTGATGACATTGTAATAAAGAGAACCTATGAAGAAGGCATGATAAAGGACATTCAAGAAACCTTCAACAGGTTCCGATCAATCAACATGAAGCTTAATCTGAAAAAGTGCTATTTTGGTGTCGAAAAGGGTCCATTCTTAGGACATTTCATTACCAAATAAGGAATAAGGGCCACCCCCTCAAAAGTCAAAGCAGTAACCGACCTGGAGATACCAAAGACACTCAAGGATATACAGAGCCTTAATGGAAATTTGGCAGCACTTAGTAGGTTCTTATCAAAGGGTGCCGAGAAGTCACTCCCCTTCTTTAAAGCACTCAAGAGTTGTACAGACAAGAAAACTATACAATGGACAACAGATGCCGAAAAAGCTTTCCAAAGAATGAAGAAGTTCATGGAAATCTTACCAACACTTATTGTCCCAATCAAAGGCGAAGTGTTAGTAATGTATCTCGCAGCCTCAACGGAAATCATAAGCGTTGTTTTACTCGCAGAAAGAGGAGAGGAACAAGTCCCCATCTACTTCGTAAGTAGAGTACAATAAGGAGCAAAGCTTAATTACCCAGAATTGAAAAAACTTATATTGGCACTTATACATGCTGCGAGAAGACTCCAAAGATATTTCCAAGCATATCCCATAAGAGTGCTAACTGATGCACCCATTAAGCAAACACTTGCAAATCCTAAAAAGTCAGGACGAATAGCCAAATGGGCCATCAAACTGGGTGAGTACGACATCGAGTTCAAGTGACATGACGCTATCAAAAAACAGACACTAAAGGATTTCTATATTGAAATACCTTTCGAAGAAAATGAAATGATCACAACAAGAGGGACATTAGCTAGAAAAGAAAATTTGAAGCTGGATGACAGGTGGAAGCTTTATATTGATGGAGCCTCAAGCTTCGATGGTTCAGGGACTGGATTAATGCTGATCAGTCTCGGTGGCAAAGAATACACCTATGCCCTACGATTTGAGTTCGAAACTACAAACAACGAGGCAGAGTATGAAGCGTTGCTAGCAGGTCTATGAATATCAAAAGAAATAGAAATCAAAATCCTATCCATCTTCGCAGACTCTCAGCTAATGGTCAACCAGATAAAGTGACTCTTTGAAGCAAGACAGCCTACAACCAAGCAATATTTAGAAAAAGTAAAGGAAGTCCTGAAGGGTTTTGACAATTACGCGATTGAGCATATCCGAAGAAATCAGAACAAGAAAGCTGACGCACTAAGCAAGTTAGCTTCGATGATCTTCGAACATATAACACCTCGTATTTTAGGTCATTGTACGACGTTATGTAATTCACAATTTATTTTTAGGGTTTTACGCATTTGCTTTTAAATCATAATCGTTAAGCTAAATCGCGTAAACTAAAAATGATCATTCAATGTAAACGGGCATTAAACAATTAAATGTTTACATCAAGCAAGTGTTATATGATTATTTAGAGGATAATTATTATCATTGCACATTTTATATTTTTATTGGTATGTTAGTGTTTAACTTTTCGCGATAAAATACGTTTAAGCCTTGCCCGAAAGCACGTTAACTTATCTAACGCTTTCCATCAAAAACCCAAAATTTATAAACCCAAAACTTAAGTTTATTTAAAAACTTCAGGTATTTATCACAATATACAAAAACTTCATGAAAGAATTCAAATCAAACTCTACCATGGCAAGTTATACATTTTTCTAATCTATATACTACATTAATACTTCATATACTACAAGTATTCATTATATAAAAGACTAAAAAGCATATCCTAACTATACACATATATAATTCAGTGTATAATGACTAGGCAAGCCAAGATGCGCAACCAAGACCAATCAAAAAATAACTTCATAAAAGATCTAGCATGCCACTGTGATCTCATACTAGCGTGTTTCTTATCCAAGATAATCTTCAACCTTTCCGCTAATCTTCCAATCCATGCCACCCTTGCATTAATCAAACATACATCAAAATCTTCATAATATCAATCCAAGTAATTATATATAAAGCATGCACATTGATCAAGGACTCATACACTTCACCTCTTTACAAGAAAAATCACGAAACTCTTCCTTTTCTCTCTACCTATCCTACGGCTCAAAACCTCAATAATACACAATCCATACTTTGATTTTATATCACCATACAACCATACACACATCATTCCTAAGACCTTCTAAGGTGTTTGCAAGCATAGGTTAACCATTTGCAAGGAAGGAAGCAAGAAAAGGAAGATAAGGGTTTCTTGGGAAAATTAGGGTTTTCATCCTATATTTTCAAGCCAAGAGTGTTAATCACAAGGGTGTGATTGTTATTCTCTTCTCTACTCATCCAAGCAAGGTTATAATAAAGCTTAATCATTTCATAAATAAGGTTTTATGTGTTCATATGTTCTATCTAGTTAAATCACCATTTAGGGTACTTTTGAATATGTAAAATGAATTTTTACATATGATTAATGTTTTGTGACCTTATTTACAAATGTCATATGGATTTAATATGATGTTTAAAAGAATTTATAAGTGTTTTATCATGTTGTTAAGTATAACATATAAGTGCAAATTAGGGTTTTTTATGTTAACTTGATAAGTTGCAAATGAAAATGATGTAAATAACATGTTAAACTTGTTATCTTGGACTCACATGAGCAAAGTATGAACTAATGGATTTTATATATGTAAAACATAAGATAGAAATGTTGTGAAGTAGTTGTAATAAGGTGTTGAAGCTTAATGGTACAAAAATCAAGCTTAAAACATGTCTAAATCACAAGACCTCAAACTTTCTGTTTTTGGTTCGACATTGAAGCACCCATATTATGTTTTATAAAGATAGTACATCTATGAGGTATTCCAAAATGATAAGAAACCACGAAAATCCAATTTAAAACGAAGGAAGATACGCTGAGTTACGAGTTAATACGACGCTAAATACTTTATAAAGACAAAAATTTAATAAAAATTTACTATTCATGAGCAAAACTTATACTTTGTAACACATCAATAATATGATAAAACTTTCATTACGAGAACATGTTCGAAAGAATCGCTAAAAACGGGAGCTATAACAATGTATTTTATGATCAACTCGTCATTATACGAAAATGTGATTTTAATGATCACATATCGTCTTAATACAAAGCGTTGGTGTAAAAACAGGAACGCGAGAACGGGCTTAAAACGAATAAGTTATGTCATTTTGCTAAAGGCGTAATTATAAACATTTTACTTTATAAATACATTTCACGTATACGATTAGATGGTAATATAGCTATAAAAGAATATATATTTTATTATTATGCGAAGTGCTATATTACTAGGGAAATTTCATACTAGCGCTTCAACTTCAGTATGGCGTATGACGAGAATTATTGGGATTTACATTTAAAAGTGTCCTAACTCCCTCGTACGTCATGTCATGACCTCTTAATGTATGTATAGCCCTAAACGATAGTACATTATAACTATATGGGATTAATATACAGTAGTTTTTCGACAACGTAACTTGAAATACTAATTCAACCTATATTAACTAGATGCATTTGGGCGTTTAGAGTGACGGCGTTTTTAACTTGGGATATTTTGTATCAGTTACTCAACTCAAGGTGAGTCAAAGCCCCATGTTTTAACATTATTAAATTACAGTTTTTGGGGTGAAAACATATGCATGTTTACAATTGGACTCAAGTGTACATTTTATCATGAATACGTGTTGCAAAAGTAGCATGATAACCCTATGCCCATGAATCAATGAACTGTCAATTACTGGAAATGAAGCGCGAATGAAATATAGAAAGATCTAATTGGGATTGACCTCCCGTTCGGGTGACTAGCTATCACTGAAACAACTTATATCATGTCGGATACTGATGTTTATGGGTTGAACAATCATCACTGGGCAATGTTTAAAGGCAATAATTAAAATATTGTAATCAATTATGTCGGCTTTCGGTGTCCTGAGCTTAGGCAAACGTAATTGGTCATTTGTGATGTCTGCATCTTGTTTGCATTATCACAGGGGAAATCTTGCGTCCTGCTTATGCTTTTACAAAAACCTATGAAATTCACACCAACTTTTATGTTTGACATGTTTTTAGAAAGAATGCAATGTTTTTTTCAGGAGGTCATAGCACGAGGTGCCGAAGGAAACATTGGTGTGTATATCTGACGTCATGCATTAAAAGATATATCGCATAATATTTTGTATATACGATTATGGGCTGGAAATATTTTTAATGAAAAACAAAGTAAACAAGTAAAGCTTCATATTTTTGTAAACATATACTTTATTAAATCCACTGTATCCAGTATTAAATGACTTTATGGTCCCGTTCATAAATTATCATGTGTTAATGATCTGAACACGCCCCAAGACCCTAATTTTCCCGCTGCGACCTAATTTGGGGGTGTTACGATTGGTAATAAGAGCCAAGGTTATAGAGAAACCAGGGTCAAATGTTTTTTGTGGACTATAACCGTTTTCAAACTTGCAATTGCATATAAAGGGGTATCCATCACGGGACATACCTACACAAATTGTGCATAGTCGTAGGCTAGATGCATGCATAATTGTATATTCAAGATTGATTATACGATGTTATAATATAAATGTAATATTACTAGTAAGAGTCTAAAATTTAGCAAACTTATAAAAGCTAATTTTGATTCAGATAATTATCAATGTCAGAATCTGTCTGAGCATTCTACAGTTACATACACATTCATATCCCGTTTCCCAGTGAGGACGATTCAGTCATTGGTTCACCAGCGAAGTTCGATGACCACCCAATATATGCCAAGACCCATATGCTTACATAATGGCTGCTTATGAGGTTTCACCATCGCCTGACTACATACCTGGACCCGAGATTCCACCATCGCCTGACTACATACCTGGCCCCGAGGAGCCGCAGTCACCTCCCCCACTAGACTTTGTTCCTGAGCCGATGTACCCTGAGTACATGCCACAGGAGGATGAGATACTCCCGGCCGAGGAGCAGCCACTACCTGCTGCTGCTGCCTCACCCACTGCAGATTCACCAGGATATGTTCCTGAGTCTGATCCGGAGGAGGAGCCGGAGGAGGATGATGAGGATCCCGAGGAGGATCCAGCTAACTACCCTACTGATGGGGATGATGATGATGAGGATGATGAGGACGAGGACGAGGATAAGGAGGAGGAGGAGGAGCACCCAACTCTGGCCGACTCTATCCTATCTGTACACCGTATGACTGCCAGGATATCTATACGAGATGAGCCATCCATATCACTTCCTCCTAGGGAAGAGGTCGAGAGACTTCTTGCCTTAACCACCCCACCACCATCACCACTTACTCCACTATCATCTCCATTACCACAGATACCATCATCACCATTACCTATACCATCACCACCACCCAATAGCCCTACTCATATTGAGATTCCCGAGAGTTGTTTACCGCTTTAGAAGAGGGTGCATTTTGCTTCTCCCATCCCTAGTCATGAGGCCGGAGAGAGTTCAGCAGCCGATGCTGCTAGGCAGGACGGACCTGCCGTAGCTAGGGAAGACCCTTATTCCGTAGCAAAGGGAGACCTTTATGAGATTCTTTGATGATGGTAGATGGTCTCTCCTAGACATCCGAGTCTAGGGATTAGAACTATGGCAATACGAAAAAAGACAGTCCATGGGAGTGATCTGGTAGACCACGATTAGATGCACCGACCACCCCAGAGGGGGTCAATCAGAGGGTTACCGATCTTGCTACCATTATTAAGCAGGAGACTACCATCATGTATGGTATTATAGAGGATGCTCAAGATGACTGGTCTCAACTGAGAAGGAAGCCGAGTCAGACATGTTGTATAGGGATATGCCTTTCAGTCGTCCGTTTAGAGCAGTAATGATAGAGAGAGAGGCTAAGATGGCACATGAGCTTGGGGCTATCCATGATGCTTAGCGACTATTCACGTATCAGAATGTTAAGTCATTACATAACTACGGTAGTGCGCAGAGTGCATGATTTCAGAGTTATAAGTCAGTAGATCACAGGAGACAGAGGGCGATTTAAGAGTTGTTGGCATCAGACCATAAGAGAACAGGTCAGTTGACTAAGACATTTAGGTTGCATAGAAAGGACTAACAGACACAGATTGGTCAGTTTTCAGAGGCAGCAATGGACCCGCAAAGGTCCGGGACACAGCCTGATGCACCAGGAGAGAGCTGATACATTTCCAAGATTTGTGGTTATGTTGAAGCTATGCTAATGCATGGCCCTTAAGAGTATTATGGGTATTCCCAGCTAGCAGACTGTATAATCCTTTTGTTTTGTTTAGCTACCCAGTATAGGTCTTTTTGTTCATGTATTATCTACCTTGTACAACATACTAAGTGTTACGGGTATATCCCGGCTAGTATGGCTTAAGGTTGTTTCTTTTGTCTTGTAACCTAAGTGTAGAAAATCATCTTTGTATCGTGAACCAACAATGATGTTTTTCCAAGTTATATATGAAATGGATGGATTACGTTTATCTATGAAATCGAATTTTAATATAAAGATAAATGTCGATTTGGTTATACCAACGAATAATTTCAATAACAGTTGTATACAATTCACCACTGTGTGATGTGATCTCGTTTTATTTAATGTATATATGTTATGTCATAGTTTTGATTTTATAAAATCTAACGAGTATTATGTTTTTCTTTTTGATTTAAAGAAAATGCACCAAAGAGAACGGGACCACGAGGTTAAACCCAAGTGCAACACCAACACCAGTCACAGACACTCAACCACTACATCTGTCACCCAATGCCCAAATTTCAGGCAATGATTAAACGAAGGCGTTACTGCTGCAAACTGGCAGCACGTGATGCAACCCAAATGGCGATGATAGCCATACTTCAGAACGGTGTCAGAAGGCCTGTGCGGTTGCACGAGAATGCACCTACTCGGACTCCAAAAAAACCAACGCTTAAACTTCAAGGGCACCGAGGGAGTTGTTGGACTCACTCATTGTTTAAAAAGATGAGTCAGTCTACAGCATAACAACTATACAGTAGCATTGCCAGGTCAAATTTGCTACTTGTACCCTGCGAAGGAAATAGCCTCCTTACATGGTGGAATTCCCCCACAATTAAGACCAATACGCATGAAGCTGCCCATAGCAATGCCGTAGAGGACACTAAAAAAGATGAGACCAGACAAATACCTGCCCACTTGGGGAGAAATTAAGAAACTGGAGTTCGAATGTGGAATTTTGAAAGGTAAAGGAAACGATGTGGTAACTTATAAGCCAAACGTTTTCAAGAACTGGCACAAAGTGCGATCGGATGTTTCCAGAAGAATAGACCAAGTTGAGAAATATGTCGGTGGCTTGCCGACACGATCCATATTCAGTGTGATCGGCAACTAAGCCAAAAACCTAATCAGGATGCCATTGAGTTCGCCAACTGAACACCATGGACAAAACGATCAACACTTGCTGAATGTCAATGCTGCAACAAAAGAAAGTCTGACACACAGCCAGGAACAACCAGAATCTGCAACCAAACAGAGACAAACACAAGATAGAGCTTATGCCGCAGGAAAAGGTGACAGAGACCAAGACGGAGGGCTATAGCCTCTGTGTTATCCAAAAGTAACTAATCACCAGATGGTCCATGTGACACATAAATGCCACAAGTGCAACCGATTTTGTCATTCAGTCGTGACTGCAAGAATCCCCCGAACTGTCATCACTGGGGCTAATCAGAAGGGCATGTTTGAATGTGGTGCCTCAAGGGCATTATCAAGAAGGATTTGCCCAAATTGGAAGAAAGACAACAACCGTGGTATCAGGCTGGAAATGCCAAGACTCAGGCAAAGGTGAATGCCATGGGCAATGCATGTGGCAACCCGACGAACAATGTCGTCACAGGTACTTTATCTCCTAAACAAAAAACCGATATGCGTCTATTATATTTGATATCCAGGAGCCGATGAGGAGTTTTGTATCTACTGCGATATAGCTCTCGATAGTTATCCACTTTCCGACTAAAGCATTAGATCATGATTATAATCTCGAACAGCCGACGGGCGAATAGTTGGGTTAAAACTCTATTAACCGGGTGTACGTTAAAAACCTCAAAAATCATCCCTTCAACATAGACCTAAATGCCCGTAGAACTAGGTTATTTTGACGATAATTGGTATGGGATTGTTGGCAAAGTATACCATGATGCCGTTATTTTCTGTGCGGAAAAGAATCGAGTTCGTATTCCTTTGAGACGAAATTATAATCGTTCGTAGGTGACGAAAGCAACATAAAACACGGACCCAGTGCATTAAACATCATCACGTAGTACTAAGGCTTCAAGAGTATTTTAACGAAGGATGTCCGTATTGCTAGCAAAATATCACCAGCAACCAAAGACGCAGACAAGTCAAAGGAGAAATGACTTGAAGATGTGCCGATTGTTCAAGATTTCCGAAAATTTTTTCCTGAGGAATTGTCGGGTATACCACCTACTCGACAAGTGGGTTTCGAATCGATTTGATACCTTGGTGCTACAACCGTAGCATGGGCATTCCATATAATTTTCGCACCGTCCGAAATGAAGGGAGCTAGATGAGCGAACTACAGGAACTTACAGACAAAGGCTTTCATAAGACCAAGTACCTCACCCCAAGGGAGCTCCGTTCTGTTTGTGAAGAAGAAAGAAGGGTCCATTCCAATTGCATCGATTACAGGGAATGAACAAACTAACAGTGAAGAACCGCTACCTCCACTCCCAAGATCTATGACCTAGTACGACCATTTCTGCCAAGTGTCGAGAAGTTATTTCGATAGATCGATCTGAGGTCAGGGTATCACTGAGTAGAGGTTTCGAGAAGAAACAATCTAAAAGACTGCATTCAGGACTCTATACGTCACTAAGAAATCCAAGTCATGCCTTTTGGTTTGACTAATGCACCGGTACCGTGATCAAGAACCATAAGAACCTGGTGTGTTAAACCGTATCTGGACAAGTTGTAAATGTCACAATCGATGACATTTTGATCTACTCCAAAAGTAAGAAGGAACATGAAGAACACCTTAGGCAGAATCTTGAAATTGCTAATAAGGAAAGAAATTGAATGCAAGTTCACCAAGTGTGAATTCCTGGATCCTCTAGGGGTACAAATCTGGCGGTTCATTGATGACTGTCGAGGTATTCACATTAACCCTGCCAATATTGGAATCTATCAGAGATTGGGCATCTCCTAAAACACCAACAGAGATTCGCCAATTTTTGGGCCTTGCCGGCTATTATAGAAGATTTCATACAAAGGGTTTTCAAAAATCAGCCAAGACAAAGACAAACTAACCCAGAAAGGTGTCAAGTTTGATTGGGGCGATAAACAAGAAGCAGCTTTTCAATTGTTAAAGCAGAAGCTGTGCAGTGCACCAATCCTGGCCTTACCTGAGGGAAGCAAAGATTTCATCGCATACTGCGATGCTTCAAAGAAGGGTTTGGGCACTGTGTTGATGCAAAGAGAAAATGATTTTTTATGCATCACGCCAGTTTAAAAATTTTCATGAAAATAACTATACGAACTCATGAATTTAGAACTTGGGGGCATGTATGATTTCGATCTAAAAATTTGAAGGCACTAATCTGGTACGGAACTAATGGCATCAAATTATCACAAGATCACAAAGTTTACAACACAATCTTGAATCATAAGGAATTAAATATTGAGGGCAACGTCACTGTTAGAGTTGCTGAGTGATTACGATTGCGAAAATCGTTATTACCCAGGAAGGAGAATGTTGTAGCTTATGCTCTGAGTATGGGAAGAACGAGAACCACTATGTGTTCGGGTCTAGTGATGACTATTGGCTTGGATCTTCCTAAACAAATCTTGAAAGCTCAGACTGAAGCACGAAAGCCGGAGAACATCAAGAAGGAGGATGTTGGGGGTATGCTGATTGAAAATTCCAAGGATCCAGAGAAATTCAGAACGGAAAAGTTGGAACCACGTGCGGATGGAACTCTGTGCTTAAATGGCAGAAGTTGGTTTTATCATGTATGCACTTAAGGACAGTGATCATGCACAATCCCACAAGTCTAAAATAACTCTATTCATCCGGTTTCTGAAAAAGTACCAGGATATGAAGAAACTATAAACTGTGCCCAATATAAAGCCAACATCGCCACCTATGTTAGCAAATGTTTGACCGTGCAAAGGTCAAGGCCGAACATCAGAGACCATCTGTTTGTTAGTACAGCCGAGATACCTCAATGAAAAGTGGGAAAACAACGACGATGGAATTTGTCACGAAGCTTCCTAAAGTCCTAAGTCGCGCAAGTTATTGATACTATATTGGTGATCGTTGACCCGACTTACAAAGTCTGGCATTTTTACGCCATTGATGGGAACGGATCCTATGGATAAACTGGCAAGAATATAACCTAAAGGAGTATCACCGAAGCATGGAATACCTGCCACAATTATCTGTGTGAATGTGACCCTTTGTTCGCAAACAAATTCTAGAGGTCACATCAAGAATGCAATGGGTACAAGATTGGATATGAGATTGCATATCATCCGCAAGACCGACGGACAAAGCGAGAGAACCATCCAAACTTTCGAGGATAAGCTACGTGCAAAGCTTACACGACTTTGGAAATGTGTTGGGTTAAAAAATTTGCCATTAGTCGAGTTTTCATACAATTAAAGTTATCAGCTAAGCATTAAGGCTGCACCGTTTAAGCACTTTAATGGTCGAAAGTGTCGTTCACCAGTATGACAGGGATCCGTGTGTCGGGCCGAGGTTGGACAAGTACAAACTCACTGGTTCAGAATTAGTTGCAGAAACAACGGATAGGAATCAAACCAGATTATACAAATAGAATCAAACCGCTCGCAATCGACAAAAAGAGCTACGCTGATTTAAAGCGTAAACCGATGGAATTTCCAAGTTGGAGATAAAAGTTATGCTTAAGGGTTTCGCCCTGGAAGGGGTCGTGAACTTTTTGGCAAACGGTGGAAGTTAAACCAGATATGTTGGACCTTTCAAAGTGTTTGAAAAAGGTTGGAGCCGTTGCTTACAAGCTTGAGCTTCCTCAAGAGCTTAGCAGGGTTCACAATACGTTCCATGTATCCAACTTGAAGAAATGTTATTCACGATCATTATTCGTTCCGTTGAAAGGACTTACAAAGTATGTGACAAGCTTCATTTTGTTGAAGAGCCTATAGAAATCATGGATTGCGAAGTCAAACAATTGAGGCGAAGCCATGTCCCAATTGTTAAGGTTCGATGGAACTCTAGGCGGGGTCCTGAGTTTACGTAGGAATGTGAAGATCAAAATCAGGAAGAATAATATCCACAACCTCTTCCACCAAGACCCCCTGCACCAATCACGAAGTGCCGTAGTCATAAGCCTGAGGACAAGGCCATTTAACAGGGTAAGAATATAACACCTCGAATTTTAGGTCATTGTATATGACGTTATTAATTTACATTTATTATAGGGTTTTAACGCGTTTGCTTTAAATCATAATCGTTTAAGGCTAAATCGCGTAAATAAAAATGAACAATTCAATGTAAACGGCATAAAACCATTAAAATGTTTTACATCAATCAAGTGGTTAAATGAATTATTTAGAGGATAATTATTATCATTGCACATTTTATTTTTATTGGTTACGTTAAGTGTTTACGTTTCGCGATAAAATACTTAAAGCCTTCCTGGAAGCCATTAACTTAATCAAACCTTCATCAAATACCCAAGATTTATACCAATAACTTAAATTTTATTTAAAACTTCAATATTAATCACATTATAACTATCTACATGTAAAGAATTCATATCAAACTCTAACCATGTGCAAGTTATACATTTTTTCCTACAGTCTAACTACAATATACTAAATAAAATACAAGTATACATTAAATACAAGAACATCAAAGCATATCTAACATTATTACACATATATAATTTCGTGTATAATGACTAGGAAAGCCAAGATGAGACCAAGAACCATCACAAATATCTTCATAAAAGATCTAGCATGCCACTTGATCTCATGACTAGCTTTTCTTATCCAAGATAAGCTTCAACCTTTCTCCTAAGTCTTCCAATCCTTGCCACCTTGCATGAATCAACTTGACATCAAATATCTTCATAATATCTTCCAAGTAGTATATATAAGCATGCACATGTGAGCTAGGGACTCATACACTTCACCTCTTTACAAGAAAAATCACAAAACTCTTCCTTTTCTCTCTACCTATCCCACGGCTCAAAACCTCAATAATACACAATCCATACTTTGATTTTCTATCACCATACAACCATACACACATCATTCCTAAGACCTTCTAAGGTGTTTGCAAGCATAGGTTAACCATTTGCAAGGAAGGAAGCAAGAAAAGGAAGATAAGGGTTTCTTGGGAAAATTAGGGTTTTCATCCTATATTTTCAAGCCAAGAGTGTTAATCACAAGGGTGTGATTGTTATTCTCTTCTCTACTCATCCAAGCAAGGTTATAATAAAGCTTAATCATTTCATAAATAAGGTTTTATGTGTTCATATGTTCTATCTAGTTAAATCACCATTTAGGGTACTTTTGAATATGTAAAATGAATTTTTACATATGATTAATGTTTTGTGAACTTATTTACATGACATAATGGTAAGTATAATATGATGTTTACTAGAATGTATAAGTTTTTTATCATGTTGGTTAAGTAAATGAAACAATATATAAGTGGGGCAAATTAGGTTATAAAAAATGATAAACATGATGAAGATAAAATGAAAAGCAATAACAAACATGTACAACATGTATAACGAATGGTACACACATCGTCAAAAGAAGAACAAATAGGAAATAAGAAAATTGTAAAAACAACAATATAAAGTGTGTGAAGTAGTTTAATAAGGTGTTGAAGCTTAATGGAAACAAAAATCAATCTAAAAACATGTCTTAAATCACAAGACCTCAACACTAACTGTTATTGGTTCGAATTTGGAAGCACGCCATATATGTTTTATAAAGATATTACATCTCATGAAGGAATCCACATGATAAGAAACTCCCAAAAATCCGATTTTATATAACGAAGAAGATACCCTAGTTTACGGAGTTTACGACGCAAAATACATTATAAAACCAATTTTTATAAAAAGTTTACTATTCATGGCAGTAACTTATACTATGTAAACATAATTAAAATTATAAAACTTTTCAATTACGAGAACGTGTTCGAAAGAATTGCTAAAACTGAGCTACTAACAATACGAATACGACAAAAACGTTTTTACGATAATTAAAAATTAAAAACGATAATATCGGTTAATGGAACATAAAAACACTAATCATCCACAGAATCTCAAAAACCCTAAAAATGTGATTTATTATCACCACTCGACTTAATACTAAAACGAGGGCGTAAAGAAACGCGAGAAAACAGGCTTAAAAACGACAAAGTTATGTCATTATTGCTAAAGGCGTAATTATAAAACATTTTTATACTTTATAAATACGATTTCACGTAACTATAAGACTGGTATATACTATATAGAATATATATTTTAGTTAGTTATACGAAGTGCTATATTACGAAGAATTTATAATGAGTGCTTCTTCGGAAGGGTATTGACTAGTTGTTGGATTTTTCACCGATTTAAAGTGTCCTTACTCCTCGACTCATGTCATGACCTCTTAAATTTGATGAGCCCAAAACGATAGTAACGATAAAACAATTGGGATTAATATCCAGATGTTGTTAGACAACGTACTTGAAAACTGATTCCACCTATATTAACTAGGTAGCATTCGGTGCGTTGTAGCGTGACGCGTTTTTACTTTGGATAATTGTTATCATTTTACTCACTCAAGAGAGTTCAAGCCACCATGTTTACAATTATTAAATTACAATTTTTTTGGGTGAGAAACATATGCAGTGTTTTACAAAATGGACGCCTAGTTGACATTTTATCATGAATACGATGTGTTGCCTAAAGTAGGCCGATAACCACTAGTGGCCATTAATCATGAACTCAATTACTGGAATGTTGAGCCGAATGATTAAAAGATAGATCTAATTTGGATTGACCTCAACTCCCCGTTCGGTTACTAGCTATCACTGTAAACGAACGTATATCATGTCCGATACTGGATGTTTGCATAGGTTGAACAATCATCACGGGCAATGTAGGCAATATAATAAATTGGTATACAATTATGTCGACTTCAGAGTCATGAGCTAGGCAAACCGTAATTGTCATTTTGTGATGTCTGCATCTGTTGCTTTATCACTGGTGAAAGACTTGCGGGTCCTGCATATACTTTTACATAAACCCTATGAAATTCACCAACTTATGTTGACGTTATAAAATTCAATGTTATTCAGGATGTCATTAAGCACTAGGTGCGAATGATCCATTGGTGGTTATATTTGGAAGTCATGCATTAAAGATTTAGTCGCATTACGTTTTGTATAACAGTTATGGGCTGGAAAATCAATTAATAATAACAAGTAAACAAGTAAAGCTTCATGGCTTTATAACACATACGTTTATTAAATCTAATGTATCAGTTTTAAAACAACTTTTTGGGTCATTCTTATATTATCTTGTGTATTGAACGGAGAAGTAACATAAGCCCCGACCCTTATAGCTGCTGGCGGACCCAATTTGGTGGTGATACAGAACATCTCACAAAAGACGTGTTGGTGGAAGTTAAAGGTGCTGAAATAAAATGAATAACAAATAAACAATCATTAAACGACAACAGAACAAGCACCTAACGACGGATCCATAAAGTCATATCTCAATCAAAGAAACACAATAAAAGAAATACCTTTTGTAGCGTGAGTCGGTAGATAAACCGGTGGACCATTACCCAACCACGAAAACCCCAAATGAGAACTAAGTGATCATGGAGATAACCTTTATTGAAGTAACCACACAACACTACCTAGTAACACCAATTGATTATAGTCTTAACCCGCAACTATAAATTCACCTTGAATAAACTAGATACAAAGTGATAGAAAACAAGAACACATAAAACCCTATAAAGAGTGTGTATGTGCCATGTATATATATAGGAGATGAGAGAAGAAATATTTGGTAAATTTGTAATCACATTAATTAGAAGAAATCCTATATTAATTTACCAATCACATTAATAAGGAGATATCCCATATTAATTTACCAAAGATTTGATCTCATCCCCTCTTTGACCTCCATATAGGCCGGCCACTATGTGGGCTCAAATGGGCCTCCCATTTGATTTTTAAGTCCAATAAAAAAAGTACTTTACTTAGTTATTAGAAGCCCAATAGTGATCCCAAGTTACGTGGGTTATTTATATACCGTAAATACAATAAACACGATATATAAATGGTACCTCAGTGTATATGTGTGTGACCCCATAGGCTCATATGTGTCTAGCCATATAATTAGTTATTATGACACGAGCATACTCCAACAGCTCCCCCTTGCGCACGTCATAATAATCAAGTAATTAAATACAACTAAAGGGTTAGCTGTCTAGCAATACGCTGATGGCCCCCATAGAACAAATAAGGATAGTTTCTTATACATCTCATTTAAAATGGATTTAGGTAAAGTCAAGCCTTTTGTTATAGGAAACTATGATGACGATTTGACATGGATCATAATTCCATTCTGATGTTTAACAATTCGGTTTCTCTCAATATGGACATAAACTAGATTACCAAATCAATCAGTATCAACTTAATTATATTTGGGTGGCGCCACACATACATCTGTCAACTCATCGAGGGGACCCAAGTAGTTATCATACTCCATAACATGTGATAAACAAAATACTATTTTAACTGCTCGGTTTCGCAATATATGTTTCCACATCCCTCCTAAAATGGCGCTTTAAACAGCCTCAATAAAGTTCAACGTAGAACCCATATCATGATTGACAATCCACACACACAAAACCACTTGCATCTCAAGTATGAGGATTGAGAGACATAAAACACTTACGAGTTTCATCACTATGCCAGCCGATCCATGTAGCGAATACTGTGGGTTGGGTCAGTCCAATGTTCATCCAATGAACAACATATGAGTTTGGCGGTATCATCCTTTAAAAATTCATACTATAGAATATGATCAAAACACTCACATTTGCCTTAATTCAATGATGCTCCCGTATCATTAACTGACAATGGACAATTTAGAATAAATAAATTATTCATGGATTTAAACATGCTAATATAGAACATCCGTTGTATAGAATTACGACGATCATAACCAGGTACAAATCAATTCATTATTAATATACCTACTGCTTTAACTTCCATTATCCAATCTAAAAATAGATAAACATGAGACTATTAGTAGGTAAAATTTGAATTTACCTAGCATGATAAACATGTTTGGTACAAGACATTGACTTTGAAAAAAGTACCAACCTAAAGTTGTCATCTGAGTAAAAACTTTGAGAATACATGTTTCAAAACTTACAAGCAATGAAGGTTTTGAATAAAATGATGATTATCATTTTGTATATGTGCGTTCAAATGCTAATACAATAATACTAGCATCGCCACAATACATTATATAGGTTGTTATGAAGCAAGCAAACCACCTATATGAGACATTCTTCTAATAGCGTCCTAACTATAAAGTATTCTAATTCTTGTAATGAATATGCAACAACGGCTTTTAATCAAGTATGTCTAGTCAGTAGTATTATCATTTATGATGAAAATTCTGCCACAACTAGGATTGAGAATCATCTCAATCAAAGTAATTATTAGTGTGTACACTCAACACTAATCTCCTTATTAAAATCTGTAAACAATGAACATGTCTTTAGTCCTTAAAAGGCCTTTTAGAATGTTCTTTCAATAGTATCTAATGACTTTCACTTAGTTACTATGGTTGTAGGTTCATCTTGCATTCATGCAAGTGCTACAATTATTCTAATACATATGATATACATAATGAAAACTTTAGCTGAACCAAACATTTTCAAACATGTGTTTAACTCATCAGATGAGATAGAACTTGAGTCTTGCTCAATGATGTGTCATGTTATGTTAAACATATTAATCGCGTATGTTTATCTTAGTAAATGTATGCTCCAAGGTTACATGTTTTATTTCTTATATTTATCGAATAAAAATATTTTCAACTAGGATTTAAATCTAGCTTAGGTTAAATATTAATTCCATATGTTGACAACATATAAGATAATATAAAGACTAAACATAATGCACCCACTAGCTTTAAGATGCGTAACCCAGGAGTATCTTCGTTTCAATCAAAAATAAATAATTGATTTAAACTTAAGATTCCAGCTCCTAGATGCATGCTCTAATCCACACTTGGATTTTTGCAGCTTGCACATTTTCAAAAGATAATTTGGATTAATAAACCCTTTTGATTACATAACGTCCTTGCAAAGGTAATCATTCAAGAAGGAGTTTTGACATCTAATTGCCATATTTCATATTCATGAAATCAAGTATGGTAATTAATATTTTTATTCATTTAACACTGCAAGGAAAATTAAGCTTTTAATCACAGTCAAATAGTTTAAGTATAAGGTAAAAAACCATATCACAAGGCGTGCATTTTAAATGTGTGTACATTTTCGTGCCATTAGTAGTCTTCTTTAGAAGAACCCAATTTAACATCTCTCAGTCTTACTGAATTGGTGAACGATCAATCAAAATTCCAAAATGAATTCTTTCACGACTTACTATCTTAACATTCAGTTTGTCATTCGCAATGTGCATTTTGAAGGTAGTGTAAGAAAAGAATTTTTTCTCCAAAACAAAAAGCTCACGCACATTGCTTCGGTGCAAGAGGAGACTTTCTTAAAAAACGCAGCAAGTTGAAAACAATAAAATTTTCTACATATGGAGATGTATAATTAGTTTGACAGTTCTTGACTCTAGTTTGCAAAAACACGCTTAACCTTATCTCAACAAATTTAGACCTTCAGTTAATACTTAATGGGAGTGCCTTCCCATTCCATAACCTGTATGGTGTCCTATGTTACCATTCTTGGTTGGAACCGAAATTGAAGTAAACATGTGTGCTTACTTATTTTGTTAAACCATGATAAGATAAGGTATGGTTAGTTAAAGTTTATCAAAAACAAACAATATCAATAGAGTATTGATTTATCTAACACATTTAGACATACATAAGAGATGTTGTATACTATGAGTAATTTGGATTATGAGATAGTATCACTAAATCCTAGATAACCTAATACCCTTTGCTCACATACTTTCCAAATTTTTTTCAAAACAAAAAGTCATTAATATTAATTTCAAGCCAATTGCATGCTATAAGTATAAGTCTTAGAGAATTCAAGGACGTTTATGTACATGTCTTAACATGAAGACATAACTCGTTAATTGCTAACATTACATTATAAGTCTTTAAACATTTCAATGACTTCATGTGCATGTTGTGACAAGGAGACATGACAAGTCAATTTCCTACTTTATAAGTCTTAGAACAGTTCAAGGACTTTATGTTTATGTCTTTACAAGAAGTCACAAGTATATTAAATAAAGTATTATTAAATGCAGACAGTTGGCTTCAACAGTCTTTTCAAGTTAATTGCATACTTCTTATTGATGTCTTTACAAGAAGACACAATCATATTGGCTAAACCTTTTAGTGAATATGATAGAAGTAGGTATTTATTATTCTTTGACACTAGTTCTATGTAGGTGCTACCGTACCACAAGGTGTATAAGTCCTAGTAGTAAATTAGCTTTCTTTACCATGCGGTTAGAAAAACCAATAGTCATATTGTTATGTGTTGTACCTTGGCACATAATTAGAGATTTCTCCTACTTGTGCATGCTCAACATCAAGTATTTATACAAAAAAGTGAGGCATATTATGTTTGATGTTCAACGATCCTGAGACTAGTGGGTTATGAATCCACCACGCTTCAGTATGTTTGTATGAATAATATGACAATGTCACATATATGATATGATTTAAGTCAAAACTAAAATCAAATTTGCATTATAAATATATCTAGAACTTTATTGTTTAATAAGCATTCGTGCAAAAATATTGTATAGATAACGTTTCAGGTAGCGACATCAGAAAAGCGACAAATTTAAAAATAGAAATAATATGTAATGATTATCTTATAAAACTAAGATGCTTCTATTTGAAAAGTAATGTATAATTAAAGAAGACCAGCAAGAAAGAAAAGTGTGTCACTTACAATTTGATAAGCTCATCCTCTCAGGACTAGTAAACATTACTTAGATATTCAAAAAGTGCATCAAGTACTAAATATACATATGATGGACTAGCCTATAAAGTCCATTCTTTAACTTTGAAAGTTTTGCATGTAATTCCTCCTTCTACATACCTCAATGGTGTGTAAAACATTAGAATAAAATTGAGTTAAGTAAAACAACAAGAAAAAACAGCTATTAATTTCCTTTTCCTCTTTCGGATTTATTGAAATTTCCAGTTTCTAATTATAAAACTCATACTATGTATTGACCATCAAAGATGTATCATTTGGTGGCTATAGAAACATGTTTCTCCTAGTCATCCAACTAAGATGTGCAACCGTACTAAACAGATTGACTTTACAATATAAAACGATTTAAACGATTCAGTATGCTTTGAGTTTGATTATAGGATTGGAAAATTCAGGTTGTATACCTATTATAGCTTTCTCATATAAGTAGAAAGGATAGGAATAAGTCTTTTTCTTACAAGGAAAGAAGACTTAGTTTGTCTTCCTCTAACAAAGAAAAGAAGCAAACTTTTGTTTACGATTTGTGTTGCATAATGTTATTAATAGAAATTACAAAGTTTAATTTTAGTATTTTTGATAATTAATCCTTTTAAAATTAACTAACCCGGTTTATAAAAAATAATTAATTTTACGAAAGGCTAAGATCCTCATTGAGGTTCCACCATCATATTAGTTGATTTGCTAGCAATGATAGATCCAATAGGTAGGAACGTTCACAAATTGCAAAAAACCCAGTGCAAATTCTTTAGACCATTAAAGGGACTCATGACATTTGTAACCGGAGAAACAATGTCAAGCTGGCATGTTTAGTCCCATCCTTGCCTCGAGCCAAGGTCTCACCTGCTTAACTCGATAAAGTCATCCAATGCGAGAACATGCAAGAATATATCTAGGTCTCACGCATAGAGAATAATCACCTTGGGCTACAATTCACCTACGTCTCACACAGAGTGAAGAGCAAATGCAAGTGTTCTCAACCAATTGGACGGCATGACTTAATTTGACTGTAGTAATTTTTGATAAAGATACAAAAAATATTAAGGAAGCATCCATACATCCTTCGTAGCACAATCTAAACAAAACGATTTGTTAACTATAAGTCTAATACTGTTTTTATAGTGTCAAGTTTTTTCAATTTTTATGACTAATATATTAACCTAGTTGGAATAAAAAATTAGTTTTGGAACAATACATAATTTAAATCGAACAAATCATAACATTTATTTAGTGTTATTTATATAAAAACAAGTGTTTAGTTTCAAATCATATTTAAACTTTAAACTAAATCAAAGATTTAGTTTCTAAAATTGGTTTGTGTTTTATTTTTAATTTTATAAAAACATTTGCAAGTTATATACATTCCAAACATATATAAAAGCAAACAAAACAAACACAACCACAAGTATGCAAAGCCTCAACCGATAAAAAAACCTATGCTTGGTCTTGTGAGCCATCACGAGAACCAATAAGTCAACTAAGGGTTAACCACACAACCACAAGGAGGGTTCCCACTTGCTCCAAGAACCATCATGGGCAAGTGAAACCCCAAATGAACTTGAAGCCCAAAACTGCCATAAATTTCAGCTGACTTGACGGGCCTGAAACTCCTAGAAGGAGTCTTCCCCAATCTGAGGCTCCAGGATAAGACGTTGAAAGCCCCAATGGAGTGTGTACCCTGCTCCCAAAAATTCAGCCTCTAACTCCTTATAGAACTCCAGGAAATCCATTTTTAGTGGAAGTCACTCCAGCAGCTCCGAATTTGACTTTATGCCTTTAACTCTTGCGCCATTTGAATCCAAACAACGGTTACAATAATTTGATAATTGAATACATTTATCCTATCATCTAACTACTGTAAATGCCCAAACAATGGCTACAATGAAAATTAAAACCATACAAAAAGAAGCCGAAACAATGGCAAAACCCAAAACTGAAATTAAATGCAATATCAAGCGAAACAAGTCACAAGTGGTCATGGTTTTCATCGGCTTTGCATATACAACATAATAATACCATAATATCATGTATTAAAAAGGTGTTGGCTATGTCCATGGCCAAACATGCATGTATTTTCCATGGAACAAAATGATTAACAAGAAATAAATTGTTTAGCCAACGAATCGAAGAAATAAATTAACTAGAATTAAAACCCCGATTGGTACGTGTAACCAATGGCTTAAGGATCACTTAGTACTGTATTAAAGACCTTATAAAAACCATATTATTTCAGAAAATAATGCACAAAGGGCTGATTTAAAACCGATTCAAGAATCGTTCCAAAACACACGATTTAGGCCCTTTTACACGTACCCAATAACAAAACCAATTAAAGTATGCTTAACAAACGGTTATGGGATCCAAAATACCAGATCATAGGACCCTATATTGGTCGAATTAATTTCAAAAAATAGGCCTTATGGGCTGTTTTAAAATTATCCATTTGATTCCATTAAAAACACGCATTTTTAGCCATTTTTACGTATACAAGATGATCATATGACATCATATGATGGCTCGTGATACCACTATAGGTGCTGAATTAAATGAATAACATATAAACAAACATTAAGCACAACAGAACAAGCACCTATCGACGGATCCATAGAGTCATATGATCAATCAAAGAAAAACAAGAAAAGTAATACCTTTTTAGCGTGATCGGTAGAATCAACCGGTGCCCTTCACCCTAACACGAAACACCAAATGAAACCAAGTGATCAATGGAGATCACCTCTATGATTTATCCACACTACACTTCTTTGTATACCAATTGATGCTAGTCTTAACCCCGTAACTATGGAATTCACCTTGAATAAACTAAATACAAAGTGATGGAAAACAAGAACACATAAAACCCTATAAAGAGTGTGTATGTGTCGTGTATATATATAGGAGAGGAGGAGAGAAATATTTGGTAAATTTGTAATCACATTAATGAGAAGATATCCCATTTTAATTTACCAATCACGTTAATAAGGAGATATCCCCATGATTAATTTACCCAAAAATTGAATCTCATCCCTCGTTTGACCCTCCATATAGGCCGACCACTATGAGGGCTTAAATGGGACTCCCATTTGATTTTTAAGTCTAATATAAAAAGTACTTTACTTAGTTATTAGAAGCCCAATAGTGATCCCAAGTTACGTAGGTTATTTATATACCATAAATAGAATAAACACGATATATAAAATGGTACCTCAGTGTATATGTGTGTGACCCCATAGGCTCACATGTGTCTAGCCATATAATTAGTTATTATGACACGAGCATACTCCAAAAGAAGTCTTAGCAAAAAGGTCAATAAGCGAGAAAGAAGTATCAAGGATTGAAGCTGAGAAAGGAGAAAACTGGATGACTCCAATCTATGAGTACTTAATAAGTAGCTTACTACCAGAAGATCCGAAAGAAGCCAGAAAAGTCCAAATTAGGGCCCCACAATATAAACTAATCAAAGGAAGCTTATACAGAAAGTCTTTCTTGACACCTTGGCTTTGTTGCATAGGCCTTTCCCAGGCTGAAAACATTATCGAAGAAATACACGAAGGCTCCTGTGGGTTTAATATGGAACCCCGTTCTATGGTAGTTAAAGTTACGAAACAAGGTTACTATTGACCATCAATGTATAGAGACGCTGCTAAGAAAATCCAAGACTTCACACAGTGTCAAGCGTACCTTATGACGAAAGCACCGAGCAATGATGCAATAACTGTAGGTAGAAAATGGCTATTTAGTCATTGGGGAATCGACATCTCGGGACCCCTACCGGTGGCCCCAGGAAATCTAAAGTTCCTAGCCATAGCCGTCGAACACTCAACCAAATTGGTAGAGGCCAAACCCGTAACTGCAGCAAATGGGAGACAAACAGAAAAATTTGTATGGGAACATGTCATATGCAGATTCGGAGTCCTACAAGCAATAACTTCGAAAGATGACAAGCAGTTCAGAGAAGGTATCTTCGCAGACTTCTGCAGCGGATTAACGATTACGCAATACTTCTCCCCGACCAAGGAACATGTGGAAAAAATAAACCACATCGAGAAGAAATTGGTTCGAAGCCAACAAGGGTGGGTAGATGACCTGGCTTGAGTCCTCTGGGTACATAGAACCTTGCCAAGAAATAAATAATACAAAATCCCTTTTAGTTTGACCTACGGTTCAGAGGCTATAATCCCAACAGCCGTAAGCCTCATACCGAAAAACGAAGAACCCGTAGCAGGTGAAAAGGTTAAGAGAAAGGAAGGCAGAGAAGTAGCCTCCATTGAAGAGGCTTACTAGCGGAACAAACTTCGAAGGTATCAAAATACAAGGAGTAACTATTCCACGTTCAAACTAGGAGACTTCGTCTTATTATCGCAAGGCAACAAACACGACCAAAACGCGTGGCAAGGACCTCACATTATAAACAAAGCATATGAAGGAGAGATTTACAAGATAACAGATGCCTTTGACTACTCGTTGGTCCAAACAGCGAAAGGAACAAGTCTTCATAAGTTTGACATATGAAATTTATATTTAATCATTATTGCTTTCAAAAGTCATTGTTACGACTACTTTTTACTAAGTGAATCTCATTAAGTGTAGCAAACTAAGTGTTCATACATGAGATGAGCTTTCTACACTATTAATGAAATAGATTCCTTGCAAATCTTTTGTGTCATTACTTACAACAAAAGATGGTGTAAGGCCACACTTAAGCCTTATTGATAACCAAGTACTTAAAAGTTTCAATGTTCGAAAGGATGTCGTAAGGGCACACTTAAGCCTTACTTTTATTCAACATCCATAAAATTTACGTTAACTTCCCAAAGGTCTTCGTTCGAAACCTTCTAGGCTAACAGAGCGAGTCACAACCCTCCGTTACAAGTGAAGGACTGCTTGCAAACCTTGGTGAACATTATAAGGCCATACATGAGCCTTAGCTTTTTAAAGCACACTAACCAAAGGGTAGTAAAAAATATACGGGGTTAGACTACGGTCCCCCATAGTTTTCCCATAAACAAAGCAAAGGGAAATAAAAGCTACTGGCAACAAAGTAGTAGAAAAAATAGGACTATGCTCCCATATCATTAAAAGTCCCCGAAGGGAAAATGTCTAAAGACCAACCACAAGGGTAGGTAGAATTGTTTGTACAATAGCCTACATGAACCATCAGAAGAACATAACACACAAACATTGTTTAAAGGTCGAAGCCTGCAAAACACAAAGATAAAATTATCTAAAGCGTACATGCCACCCTTGGAACTAAATTATCACCAACATGGTGACCTTCAAATAGCTAGAGGAGAATGTGGCTTAGAAACAAGAACATAGGATGGAGTAGATTTCTGAGAACAAGATGCAAGATCGTGAGTTCTCGTTCGAGTAGGGAGTTAAAGTGTTGGTGGCTTCTTTTAGAGCAAAGCTTCGACCGAAGCTGAAGGATCTACTACAACCATAGACAAGAATGGGAAGGTAGCAGCTGCGAGGTTATTTCTAGCCTTTGTGTGTTCCTTCTTGTAAGAAGGCCGATAACCTTTTACCTCCGTCGGGTTGAAGGGCTCCTTCATCTCAGCTACTTCCTCAAAAGCGGCACATCTACCATAGAAGATTATAGAGGAAACAAGCTTACCAACAAGCATACCCAGCTCATCGCTATGGACTAGTTCCATAACAACATAAGGAACCACCTTCAAAATAATCTCCACCTTCTCACATCTGACATCTTCAACATCTTGACGAAGGGAAGCATTGACAATTTCCAACCTTGCCTTCTCGGCCTCAAGGGAAGCAACCTTTGACTCCAAAGTTGAAAGGCTCACTTGATAGCCTGCCTATTTCTCGCTCTCCAAGAGCATCCTATTTAAGCTAGCTTTGTGTTCCTTTACCTCTACCAAAAGAGCAGCAATATTCTCATGAAGAACTTGGATAGCCAAATTGTTGTCAAAATCTGTCATAGCAGCTTCACTTTTGGCTTTAAGTTCCTAACACTCTTTATCCCTTGATTTTTCCCTTGACCTAAAAACATCACACTCTCCCTTCCTTTTCTCAACAACCTTCAGTAATTCCCAAGCTCTTCGGTTAACATTATTGTCCATAACTGCCTACTTGGCGTAGTATCGGTCGTGAAGGTCGAGAAGTTCAACATCCAGTTGATTATCAAGATGTCCCCTCTAGGAAAGAGGGAAAATATTAGAAGTCTTAAAATGTCATGCATTGGCATCTTGTGGCTCGAGGACATCTGGGAGACCTACGAAGAATCAGTAAACATTAAGAAGCTGCGAAAGCATATGAAGAAAAAATAGATTATATTAACAGTTACCTTCATCATCATCGGAGATGGTGAGAAAGGGAGAATCATCCTTCAAAGAGGCAATTTTTTGACGAGTAGCACAGGAAGAAGAAGCACCTTGAACTAACCTACGCTTAATAGGTGGTTTTAAATATCCCCCTCTTGTCCTACATTTCCTATCTTTTATCATCTTTGCAACATTACCAGGATGTATCACCAACTTCCCTTGATGCATCAGAGAGCCTCCTGAATCCGCAACATTCTCTATAATTTGTTCCGTATTCTCCTTATACATTGGCTCGACATACACTAGAGGTAGCTCAGTATTGATGGACGCAAAGGGAGAGCCAGTTCCAAACTTAGGAGAAGAATCTTTAGGGAGGAAAGTGAGGTCCTCATCAGTTTTAACGTACATGAAGTTTCTGATGGCCATTTCTGCAAATAAAAGGAATGAATCATATATTAGCAAAGAAGCAGTAGCATATAAAGAAATTAGAATGATAAGTACCCTTTCCGTTAACAATGATCACAGGACGTTGTTAACCATACTCCCAAGAAGTTTTGAGACCAGCTAAAAAGAGGATAGGGTCAGGAAAAACTCGAACGTTGGTAGGATATCTACCAAGACATTGAAAGAGGGGATTTTCATGAATCCTATTATGAAGTTTGTCTCTAAAAGATTTTGTATCCCACCTATTATCTTTGGAAAGCAGCTTGGGACAGCCAGCAGGGACTATGGAATCTTGAACGAAGAAGAATCGACCTTTCCAACCTTCGATTCGAGTAATGACTTTAGGCATAAGGTTGCGAATGTGTTTCTCATGTATTTTGGCAAAGGTTAACCACTTGCCACCAGTAAATAGATTAAAGAAACCCCGAAAAAATAAACAGATGGTTCACAACCATATGCTTTGCACATTACGGCGAAGGTAGTCAGCTTGGCATAGCCAAAAGGGTTGAGCCTAGAAATGTGAACATAAAAGTATTGAAGAACATCACAAAATAGCTTAGGGAGAGGCAACCTAAGGTTTGCAAGGCTGAAGTAGTGAGTATATAAACCAACAAACCTATTAGGGTCATCAAATAAGGTTTGGTTACTCTTAGGGAGCATCACCTTATACTCAGAAGGAATGGGGTAAGTAGTAAAGAAGTCAGAAAGTTCTTCCTTCGTAAGAACGCATGTTTATGTGCGAATTATATCCTTTGCACCCATAGTGAAAAGTGAAGTGGATGATAATCTTACCTTCTTAGATGACAGAGTATCGCAAAGAATATGGAGGAAAGAGATGAAGATAGTAGGAGAAGGTAGGACTGTGTAGAAAGAGTTTTATAAGAATTAACTTTTGTTATCGAACGTACACGTGTAGGGATGATCCTTAATGCGGATTTGAAACTCTGGATAAAATGTGATTTGAAAATCACATTAACCAAGAAAGACTCTTGGGTATTAATCCATTTAGGTCATCAATTAACCCCTATCAAGTAGGGTTAGCATTTAGTGCGCAAAGCATGCGGACATATCGGGCTTCGACTTGGGGCTTCGATACATTTGTTATGAATTCAAAAGAAATACATCCATAGATGTATTGTAGGATCCCGTATAACACTTCACTTCATATAACAAACCACGAATTGATTAAGAAAATAGATAAAGAAAGTGAGTTGATTTAGAGAGAGAAAGAGGAGAGAGTTGAGAATAGTTTCCAGGGCGTAAAACCATCTTCGCGATGGTTACCAGTATGGGAATCAGCCACGTAAAGACCCACACCCTTCGTGGTAAGGTCTTTGACAAAACTAGGGCATAGGTCAGACATGGTCAAGTAAAAACCCACGTTCTCCCTCTCTACTAATGCTTTCCCGCCAAGGTAGAGATCATGGTATATTAACCCTGTAATCACCCCTTAAATCATGGGACACCCCCACGATCACCGGTTTATGTGTAAAGCCTTGTTCTAGCCTATTTCATCACTTATAAATAGATGGCAAGGTCTTCAGGTTTATTTTACACTCTCAACATTTGCTTTCATACTTTACACATACTTATTACTCCCAAAGCACATACTTACTCTCATGTCGGAGGTGATTCACATGAACACCCCTTGTGTTTAACTTAATGTAGTGTTTCCATTTGTGTTGTCATAGGTTATTCAAGACTTAACAATCCAACATTCACCCCTAAATTCTTTAATCCTCATCAAAGCCTGATCATGTCCGTATTTGCATAATCAATACAGATTTGGGAAGATTGGGATTCATGGTAGTATATTATTATATGGAGAAATGAGGAAGAAAGGTTAAGTCATTACCTCCATATTTGTCTAATATTCTCCATGTTTATTGATCCTTCGTAATTCAAGTCATTAGTTAGATTATTTCATTGATTATTAAAAACTTAAGTGTAGGGGTGAAGTTCCCCAAGTCATGCATATTATGTATGTTTCAGTAGATGGCAGCGCAAAAGTGTATAAAAAAGAGAAAAATGAAAAAAGCAAAAAAATATGTTAGATACGGGTTGTCATCTTGCTTATGTTTATGTTCAAGAAAGAGTTAATAAAAGAAAAAGAAAGAGTTTGATGTAAAGTTATGTATATTTGTCCCAGTTTCATCGAGTCTTGGCTTAGCAACGCCTTTTATATGTATTCTTGTAGATAGTTAGCTTGCCACAAGTAAAAATTCCCCTATATCCCCCAACTGTATTTCCTTTACCCTACACCTAATGTCACAACCCTTTAAAGACCTCTTTGATAGTAGTAATTCCTAGGTTCTTATGCCAAAGTAGTGGAGGTTTTGATCCTTTACCAAGCCTATGATAATCTATATATTATGACAGGTAGTGACGTGTTTTTCACTTTCTATACTTGTTGATAATTAATTTATTAAACCCGAAATGAGAGAATCCAAACACTTATGTAAGGTGATAGTATATAATTTTTGTGCTTTTAATTATAAGGTCTATCCGGTTGTGCCATAAACTATCTTTATTGAGAAAGTTAAATGCCCTCAACTTTGCTATTTACTAGGTAGAAAAGCCCATTTACTTGAGGACAAGCAAATCCCAATTTTAGGGGTATTTGATGAGCTGTAATTTTATACACTTTTTTAGGTTTATTATCCCCCAAAATTATGCAAATATCCTTGATTATCGTGATTAATCGTTTCTTTTTGTTATTTTAGCATTTGGGAAGCATTGGAAGGAAATATACATAAATTGGGCTCAATTGCAGAGGAAACAGACAAAGACGCAACCTTACAAGATTTTGATAGAGCTTGGATCTACAGTGCGTGGAGACGGCGTCACGAATCCTTCTGACGCTGTCAAAGCTTGAAGGCGACGACGCCATGATCTTTGGTGACGTCGTTGTAGTAGCCGACTTAAAAGAAGCCCATGCAAGATTCGGCGGACTGATGCCGTCGTGAATAATAAGAGACAATGTTGCAACTTATTCTCTATATATACAAACCCTATATTTCATGTTTGAGGGAGGAAAAACGTCGCGTATTTTTGGAGCAGCTATTATGGTCGATTTTTAGGGTTCCCAAACCCTTTTGTACTCATTCATACTCCATGTATAATTTGTAGTTAGTTTCCCTTTTGCCTTTTAATCATTCATATGTCTATGTGTAATTAGGATTAATTGTTCTAGCTTCATTAAACTGCTGGCTAAATTTAATTATATTTTCTTATGATTGCATGAAACCTAATTGTTAGATCTTTTGTTATTACTTTTTGTTAATGATGTGCATGTTAGGCTTTAGAAAACTAGCCTCTTAATTGCAAAGCAAAGACGTCTAGGAAAACACGACTAGATCACCATTGGGTGGATTCCGAGTTAAGTGTTTAATTTATTGATCTTACACACATTCCATTCACGAGGGTGGGAGGGTAATAAAAAATATGAGAGACAACTAGGGAGTAGTGCATGATTAATTAAACATGTTTGTTTAACCATACGAGTTTTACCGTACTTTTACTTTTCTTGCATAATTAGGAGTAGGGTAGTTTACTAGTTTAATCAATCCCTAGAATTATTTGCTTTCTAAAAAATTATAAAAAACCAATAATAATCTTCCTGCAACCCTTAGATCCTAGTGAACATACGATTCAAGCCTACCCAAAATCTTCCCTTAAAGAATGATAATTATCCCTTGAGACTTACCTATACTATACTACAATGATTAGGTACACTGCCTAGGAGGGTTGTAAAACTTTTGTGGTGCAACCTGTCACATCAATTATTAACCCTAAAATTGTAACGAAAAACACCCCGCCCTAGTATTCTACCACCAATGTATATGAGCAACCTTTAAACCTTCGTTAGATAACATAGTTTGCCACCCATATCCGCTATCACCCTCTAAGATATCAATAATCACACATATGCTAGAAGAGAAGAGAGATGAGATTGGTGGAGGTGTTTGGATAATATCTTTATTGCATAAGGAAGGTAGGATTTCACCTTACATAACACATACTTGTAACACACACTCACACCCTCTCTATGTGAAGAGAGGATTCTTTATATAGTCTCTAGAACCTGGGTTGGGCCTTACTTAGGCTTCCATAGGCCATGCCTTAGACTATTACACTCTTAGCATATTTCTATCTATTACAAAACTTGTGAGATCGATAATGATCGTCACTTCACTAAAACTGAATTCCTAAGAATCTCCCCCTAAGGGATGATCGTTGAGATCTCATTAATGATCAACACTTTTTGAATTCCTAACAATCTCCCCCTAAGGGGTAGTCATAGAGATCTCTCTTTGTGACCTTGATCTTTGATCTTTAAAGCTTCTTGTCATGATCTTGAGTCTTGTTCGTGTAATAGATAAGTTATTTCCTTTGTTCCAATCATGCGCTTATGATCTTAATCTTGATCTTTTCTTTGTCTTTGTCTTTGTCTTTTGACTTTGCCTTTGAGATCTTTCATCATTACTTGCCTTAAATGCATATTGAGTTATCTTCTAATGATTAGCTTGATGCATTTGACCAACATACTCATACTTGTATTAAAATCTAACAATCTCCCTCAATGTAGACCTTTTGACTTGATCATAATCTTGATGACTTTGAAGGAGTTCTTTGATTATCAGAGCTGTGAAAGTGTATCTTTGTTTGTTTTGAGCTTTCATCTTTGACACTTAAATCTTTAAAGCTTTGAGTATGAGTATGTGGCTATGAATATGACGGAGATGGAATGAGGTAGTTACGCCATCGTCGATACCTGCACTAGGGTTAACAATAAACACTAGATATGGACGAATGTCTTGTTCATTCACCAGGGTTTGATAACTTTAACCTCTGGTTCCATGAGGACCGTTTCACAATATAAATATTGTACCTGCGTAATCAGGTTTTGATTCATGAATGAATCTCCTTAATAGGTATTAAAGATTTAAGTGTGGTTTATCTAGAACGGACACGTCAAGAGACACTAACGACGTTTTTTGAGATACCGCAACCGTTCCTATATCCGGATTCCCTTTCAAGTTAGGATAACGGACGAATATAGGTAAGTTATTGATGCAAACTGTGAAGCAAGCAACAAAAACTTTGGTTTTTTCCCTCCAAATCCATAAACCTGGATCACATTAGATTTCCAGTTATCACATGTTTGATATTTTTCAAGATCGCCCATGTCACCTACCGTAGTGCTGTTTTGACGTTGACACTGAAAGGATTTTCATTAGTCACTGTGAAATATTAAAGAGTATCACTCTGAATGTTCTGGCAAGATCTAATGATAATACATAGGACTGTTTGTTAAAACTTTGTTCTT
>BQNB010038158.1:0-48946 GCA_026074375.1 Tanacetum coccineum | reverse complement strand
GTGTTGCCTTTAATAAAAAAAGACAATAAAAAATACTTTTTTTTGAACGGCAAATTTTATTAAAAGGCTAGCAAGGAGCTAGACAAAAAACATTACAAGGAAATCAAATAAGGAGTTTTTAACCAAGACTCCCAAGAGAACGTCTTGGCACACCTACTAGTACACCACATAAAGGAACGAGATACAATATCATCGAAAATCACCGACCGCCTAGGAGGATTAGCATTGAAGATGGTTTGATTGCGAAAATTCCATAAATGCCACCATGCCACATAAAATGTCCCTTCCAACATCTGCTTAATCTTCGAAGGAAGCCGAATTGAAGAAAACCAACCGGTCCAATCCACAAAAGAATTCACCTCGATCCAATTAATGTTCCACCAATGACATATGCGACGACAAATTGAAACCGCCAAATCACACTTGAAAAGAATATGACTAATATCTTCAGGTAAGAGACCACAAACGGGACAAAGCGAAGACTCAATCTCCACGCCTCGGTATAGAAGATTGCATCTAGTCGGAAGGAGATCTAGACGAGCACGCCACGCAAACACATTGATTTTACTCGGCACACATTTCAGCCATCTTGTAGCCTCCATCGAAGGAGGGAGCAAAAGATCATCAATTTGCTGACGAATGTCCTTCACCCGAAAGGAACCATCTCCATTGAAAACACAAAACCAACGGTCAGCTGAAGAAGAAAGAGAAACCGAATCAAGAACCGAGACCATTTCCAACCATTGCTGTAACTCTGCCCCATTTCTAACATCACGACGAAAAGACGCTTTAAGATCCGAAGCATTCCATTTGTCGGCTACTGAAATATCTTTAGAATTTTCAAGAGCAAACAACCGGGGAAAACGAATACTTAAAGGGACCTCAAACATCCAAGGGTCCAACCAGAATTTGGTATTAAGGCCATTACCAACACGTTTCTTGATACGAGACATAAAGTCGAAGCCTTTACTCACCAAGGACTGCATTTCGCGATTGGATTGTAGCATTAAAACTATAGTAAACTTGCAAAATCGTCCTTAAGGTTTAGTCAAATATCATGTTTGTCCAAATGTTTGAAAGTGCAAAAATCTTTACCCTAAAGTTTCGCAAAGTGCAAAAAATCGTTGCCCAATAGTTTAGCAATGCATGTTCTTCCTACGGTTTAGCCAAATTTCATGTTTCGTCGTTAACAGGGTAAGATTATTTGCAAAAATAGTTTGATTTTGGGAGATTTTGCACTTTCAAAATATTTTTGGACGATATACATGCAATTTGGCCTAAACTTAGAGATGCTATTTGCAATTTACTCCATTAAACTATAAGACCCCGTTTTAGCCGTTGCAATCTGGTGTAATTTGATATAACTGTAATCTAATTATCTTACGTTGACTGTTTGGTTTGCAAAATGAAGAAACATTGTAATTCAAATTACATTAGATAGGCTGTTTGATTTTCAGTGTAATTCTAATTCAGTTACTCTAATTATATTAAATGAGAGAATTTAGATTACATAACACGTTGGATGAAAAATTTTAAACTATGTTAGAATTTGATAATCTTTCTCAGAACACATTTTGTGAATTTTTTATTACTATTATGATTATTAAGTTACGTTATTTAAACAAATTTTTTTAATTTTCTAATTTAATAATACTAAAAATTAACTAATTAATATTTTTTTATACTCAATATTTTTTATATATCAAATTTAAAAGATTGTTAATATTTTTTTATTTATTGATTTTATTTATTATTTAATTTACAGCTATATAATTATTTTTTAATAAATAATTTTTTTTGTATAAATTTAACAATCTATTATTTATTATTATTATATTATTATTTTACTATAACATCACTTTATTATTATTATTATTTATTTATAAATTATTATATTTTATCTATTATTAATAAATCATTTATTAGAAATTAAGAGATTTACAATACTTAGAAGGGTGCCGAAGATACTATCTGGGGGCCCCACTTCCTTTAGCAATAGCAAAACGGCTATTTAAAATATATGGCAGCTAGCATCACGTGCCCCACTTGTCTTTGAGTCATGGAGAATCCGGATCCGTTCGCAATTGTACATCGTCTGCCTCTAATTTTCCCCAAAGAAAGAAAGAAAAGGGAAGAAACCCATATCAAATAGCCGCACACTTGCCATATATTTACCGCGTTTTACGTGGTGCATAGCATCAATCACGGTCTGACCCGAACGTACGAAATCAACCTCGGTATGCGTCAAAGGTGAGCTCCATTCAGATCCAACTACACATTCAAGTCCTTCATCTCACGAGAGAGTAAAGGTAACATAATTGTTGACGTAATGGTTGTCACGCCTCTCTCATCCAACCCGATATCAACTTCTTCAGTATCACTCCGACAGAACGATAACTATGTCGAAAGGTTATACGCCCATCGTTATGACAATGTTTGTATACCAAATAATCCCAGCACACGATGCGCATATTCCTCCATAATATCCCAGTAAAAACCTTGAACAAGTGAACAAGGCTACTAACAGAAAATAAGAGATACCTAACGATAACACCAAACACACCTATAAATTCATACCGATCATAGTAAGTCCCCACCCTCCAAAGTTACATCCAACCTCCACTACATAATTCATAACCTTTATATCCGTCCACCCTCAATCATACTCTTATCAACCTAAACCTGTTTACACATCAAAAAGTACCATATTTACCACTCATAATATCAATTATTTCATCTAATTATTCTTTACATACTTGTTAAATCACACCACCATACCTATACCACTTAATTTTAATCAACAATATCATTAAACTCATTCACCCAATGTGTTATAAACACTCCTTATTCCTAATTCAATCACCCCCCCCCCACCAATCAATTATCATTCATAAAACTATAATCACTAACTTACCTTCACCCCCTATACCCCTTAAAGCCACCAATCACCAAATGACAACTTTCCATTATTCGCTCAACATAAATTTAAACATATTATCACCTACATATATCCTACCCAACAATATTCATTGACTTAACATTAATAAAAACATTCTTTAATATTAATACATAAATACATAACTTTTAATCCCAATAAATAAATACCTCAAACCAGTAATGTGAGTACATTTTTCGTTGAAATGAGTGAACTGGTGCTGTTATCACTCTCCAGTCGAAGGTTAGCTGTGCATTTGTGCTATGATGCGTCTATATGTGTGTTCTCGAGCGCGGCGTCTAGCTTAGAGATTTAGACGTCGCTAGTAGTGAGGTAGATTTAGGCCGCTGCTTCGATCCACTGTATTCGCTCTATTTAGAGAGATATCCACCCTACCTACAGAGAGAGAGAACTTGAGCGTAATCCTATACGGGTGCGGTGGTGTGCGTGCGCGTCTCATGCTGTGTGAAGGAGAGAGAGATGTGTTTGACGCGTTTTTGAATCGTCTACTCGAGCGTAAATTCTTTTTAAACTAATGTGGTTGTGTGTGTGTAGGTCTAGAGTACGCGAGTGCGTGTGTTGTCGAGGGCTCGTGTTCCGTGTTGAGTTGTGTGGTGTGTGGAATAGCGTTTATCAGTGCGGGCTCGCTTTAGATAGTGTGTGAGAGTGACGGTAAGATTAATGTATTTGTTGTGACAAGTGTAGTGTAGCTCTCTACGCTCATGGAATTCGCTCTCGAATTGTGTGTGTCGGTGGACAGAGTATGCTCTCTCGCCGCACATAAATTTTAGATTTTCTGTGTGGAGCAGAGGTGTGTGGTGTGTGTGTTTCTTCCTATTAAATCTCCTTCTTTATTCGAATATGTGACTAAAATTTATTCTAACTCGTCGGCTCACATTCATTCTTTCATTGGATCTCTTCTTCGGCCTATATATTGTATTACAATTTCTAAACGTTATATCAGAACTGTGTCCCCAAAAAACCAAGTTCTAGTATGCACTTAAAATACGACAGAATTGTTTAATTCCTAGACAATATTAGCGAAAACAATTGTTTTTAAAAGTTTGCCGGTGCTCATTGGTTTTCGGATGGTTATACTTATACGATTTTCTAGCTAGGTTGTAACATAATAGTTCTGAAGTTTACGTACTATGTATCTTTTGAAAAGGATTATAATACCATTAGAAATGACACTAGCAAAGTTCTAAAGCATAAAACTGTTTACTTGAAACACAATTTAGTAACACCACTCAGATATGACTTTTGTTTTAAAGGGTCTTCCTCCGGTAAAGTTTTATTACTCCAAAAAACATTTAAAGTACAAAGGATGAGGGCGAGTCTCACATCTCTGCCGTTACATAGGCCAAAAATACTTCCTTAAGAATGATACACAAAATGAAATAGGACAAAATAACAAGAATCTATTATTCTTGCGACCTCGAACTCGGATATTCAGCTTATCGCATTTTAGTTGAACTCTCTTCAGTTAGATCATGGTCTTTCATACATAATATCATGTACGGGTTTCATCATAATCACCATTTTTCCATAGAATCCTCATTGTTCGAAAATAGAAAAAAAAAAAAAAAACTGTTGAGTGCCAATTCAGCATTTCTGGAGACATTAGAAAGCCATATTCATTATCAACTGAGAGCAACCTCATCTTCACTATCTGTATCACCCTGATACTTCTACTTTTCAGAGGATCTCCAGTTTCTTCACAAGAAGAATAGCTTCGCCCCATCAATATTAGGTTTTCAAACTTTCCGATTTTGTACATAATAGGCGTAGTACTAGTACTACTATTTTCGACATTTCAGAACGAGGATCCACTTGAATTAGCCTTGTTATTATCCAAGTTTGACGTCCCCCCATTGGTACCCATCTTCACATACCGAATTAAGAACTTCAAAAGGATTTAAATCACTAACATTGTTAGTAGAGTCCACATCTTGCTTCTTATTACTGCTAGAATTAGTAGAATGCTTTTTAGAAACAGATCTATATTCTTTGCTAGGCTTAAATCCCACCTTTGGACCAACCGGAATACCTTTATGAGCTTGACTAGTTGTCTTCTTCGTCTCACCAGCACCTATTTTCTTCGAACATTCCTCATGAATATGGCCAAACACCTTACAGGATGTAACATGGGAGGTTTTTCATCATACTCAACACGGATAGTACAAGTATGTGGGCCTCCCAGTAACTCTAGCATAGACCACAATGTATCTTTCAACTTCACATCGCTCGAAAGTCACTCATAGCTCTATCATAGCTTGACCCTCCCCATGATTGCATACCGTATCAGATGTATAAGAGTCAAAACATTAGAGGAGTACCTAGTCTAGTAGCAATGGCACTTAGCCATCCTCGCTGAAAGTAGTGACAGGTACACCATGGAGTTTGTCCAAACCTGAAACAGTATAAATCTTCTTTTCAAAAGGTTCACACCGGGTTCCATCTTCTTCAAAATCAGGACATTCTCAAGCATTAGCATCCAAACTTCCTTGTGGAGCTTAAATTTAAAGGAGAATATTCCGGTAGACGAGCTGAACATAGAACGAACCAACCCATATTTACCTCAAGTGTTCCTAACATAGTTAGCAACAACAGGGTATGCCACCCGCTTTCCCAAAAAAAAACCATATACTATATTAGCAAATTGTTCACTAATAGAGCGAATAGATTCCACCGGGACAACCACATCAATCCCATTACTCCCCCCCACCCCCGGTGTAAACAAAGTACAAAAAATCACTTTCTTCCCACTTGGTTTACCAGTAACATTAGCATAAGAAGGCATACCAGGAGTAATACCGACCGGAGTAGGTCCCGCTGTTGTACCAACATCATCCATGTTCTCCTTATTCGCACTAGTATGAGGTCGAGTCCCATGTGCCTCAGATGCGGTTGGAAATTCCAACCCTGCATTCACATCAGTTAGAGTTCGAGTAGTAGAGATACTACCCGACGCCACATTACCATGCTCACCCGCCTAGACTGATTCGACCACCATCGAATCATGCTTCTCCTTCACACCCCTCCCAACCCCTCTCCCCTTTTGACTTAGAAAACCTCGCTCAATTCCTAATGAATTTAACACAGTCAACCAATAGTACAAACAAGAAGGGAACGCCTAATCTTCAATAATGAGACCCTAGCTAGCTAGGGTTAGAATCTGTAAACCCAAAGAAAATAGACTTCAATTGCAGATCGTCCTTCAATCCTACTGATAAAAAGACGAACCCCTAAGACGATTAGATAAGAACCCTAAAAAACCCTAAAGAAACCGAAACACAAACCCTAGAAACTGGAACAGAATCAGATGTAGGCTCGATTTAAGGTAATCAGAATCAAAGATTAAGAGGCCTTAAACACAAGTGAAACACTGATTTGTAGCAAAAAATAGAGAGGGAATCGATAATTAAGGGTTTTGGGTAGTCGGCCAAAAAATCGCCTAGGGAGGGGAAAAAGGGCTTCGACAATTGAGATGGCTTTTGCCATCAAATAGTTCGAACAAGAAATTTATCCCAAAACGATGTGAAACACTTTTCTTTAATTGGGTTTCTAGTAGGCATAGTAAAGCTTCTTTCAACTGGTTTGAGTAGGTTAGTAACAGTACTCTTTCATCTACTATGTAATTCTTGAACACGAGCTTTTTGTTAAGGTTTCTTATGGATACATTTTGCCGTTAAGAGAACCAATTGAGAACAACATTTTGACTCCTATGGAAACTACATGTGAAAAATTGAAGAGTAATATCTTCATCAACTGGAACACATTTTTTGGTTGATGTTGTTGAAGATATATAGTGTCGTTTTTAATGGATTGTGTAATTCCCCTCGAATGATTTCATTAGCAAAGATAACAGTATATAGCTTTACATAGCTTGAAAAGAAAGAAAATAATAATCAGGAAAACCCTTGATTATACGAGTAATAAGCAATGCTAGTTTAAGCGGGAGGCATTTAAACGTTTAGAGTGCAGCGAAAATCAATAAATAAAGTTGTGGGAAGACCTTTAGTGAAAATATCAGCATACTGAAAGCAAGATGACCCATGCAACACGCGGACCTGGCTAAAGCAACATAATCTTTCTTGGGTAAAAGGTTCTCTCGGTAAATTTATTACTCCAAAAAACAGTTCAGTACAACAGATGTGAGTGAATTTCACATCTCAGCCAGTTACACAGGCAAACTACTTCCCTAATGAATGTACAATTAAGACTAGATTACAAATGACACAACAATAACATCAAAAATCTATTTCTTCTTCCGACCATAGACCTTGATATCCAAATTATCACAAACAGTTTGTATGTTGTCAGGAATTTCCTGACCTTTATACATATCGTCATCATATGGGTCGTAGTCATCATCAACTTCATTTTCCCTCCATTGTTCCAACAAGATCTTCGGACCATATCCAACCCCCATCGCTTTTGATGCCAAAATACTTGCAGTTTCATTATCAATCGGTTCTACTTCATCGCCGTAACCCAAATTAGCCGGATAATCAACTTTTGCCAATGGTTTCCCATTATCATCATCAAACACAAGTTTACCATCCAGTATATGTTTTTCTAAAACATTAATCCTTTCTACTATAAGGGTATAACTTCGCCCCTCCTCTTGCGTAAAAGAGGTAGTAGACTTATTACCCGTTGCTACTTCATCAATAATTAGACTTTCAACATTTAAAGCTTCAAAGAGTTACTAAGAGAAAAAAATCATTACCTTTATTGCTTGGTGACTCTTTATTGTAACCTGATGTCGAAGCTTTATTCGTACCAACAAAAGGAGTCGTCCTTGGAGAATTACTCGTCCCTTCAGTCGATTGCTTTGCTTTAGGGCGATAAAAAGTTTTTGGCTTCACCGAAACCGATTTGAAGGTTTTTGTAACAACCCGAGTTTTAGGCCGACGATTATCTCGAGCCACGATTTATTTTCTACGATCGATATGGAATAATCGTTTTTCATTTTGGGCGATTTGATAAAAATTATTATTTTTGGCTATATCGTAAGCCGTGTTTCAAATTTCTATTCGTTTTAACGTTTGAGAAAATTTGAAAATTTATATTTTGCTCCGAGAGCGAAACTATATTTATTTTAGTGTTTTATGACTTTCTCTGAGATTTTTGTGAAAATCGTGTCTACATTTGTGTTTTACGTGGTTTAACATTTTACTAAATGTTTTAAAAATAAAATAACGTCGACGAAAGGAAAATAATTATGAATTTATAAAACCCGAGCTTATGGTCGGATTAGAGGGACAAAACAAACACCCTTGTATTAAAAATGCAAGACTTTGGAGAAGGAGGGGCTAATTTTGATAAAGTGCCAAACTAATTCCGTATATATACTAACACACACACACCATTTTTATTTTTAAAAAAAATCATTTCTCACTTGTCCCTCTTGCTCTTTAACCGCCGGCCACCACCATAACACCACCACCACTCGTCGGATTTTGACATGCAACATGATCTGAATACAAAATATTAATCCTTGTATCGAGGCCTACATATCCCACTAAAGAAATGCAACATGCAATGAGTATTTTAGTAGTTGAAATTTGGTTCGAGTTTGGTCGAAATGGGTTGAAAGTATTGATTATTGGGTGATAAATAAACATTGTAACTAGTTGGTTTAATTGGAAAAAGGTTCGGTTTTGTGCTTTTGGGTTGGTTCGAACCGCGGTCAACAAGAGGGCAAAACCAAAACATTTTTATGTTGCTTGTAAGTATTTTATTTACGTTGTCATAATGTTATTTTTATTTTTGTATTGCGTTTCAATTGTTGCATGTGATGAAATCCGAGCGAAACTTGCGTGTCTAGTTAGATTAAGATATTGGGTAAATGAACGATGTGGATATCGTGTATAGGCTATTTTAGATATGTTGCGAAGTGATTTTCGGGTCGAAAATGGCTTTTGGCGCGGTTTGTAACATACTAATTTCGAGCAGAAAGTTTGGCTCAGATTTCGAGGTTTGAAAATTAATAAAAACTGATTTTTGATGTCGAAATATGATAGAGTTCGTCTTAATGTACGTTTCGGTAATTCGACCGTCCCGTAACTCCTAATAACGAAGAAGTTATGGCCGAATGAATATATGTTGGTTCAGCTATTGCATTTTTTTTAAGGTACTGGCATATTCAAAAATGACCGTTTTGAGCACTTTCGAGTCCGTTTCGGCCTTCCTACGAAACACGAAAGTTGCTTGGAATGATGTTTTACAATCGAGTAATAACGGGTCAAAACCTAAGGTTAAAATCTGCACTTTTATTAAAAATGTCATAGGTTCCTGCAGAAACTTGCAGGGGCATTTTGGTCATTTTCTGTCAAGTTTTGGGTCTCGGCTAAAAACTATAAAAAAGTTTTTTTGTCCGGGATGTCGTGTACATAAAATCTCTTTTGCGTTCCCGAGGTCTGATAAGTGCGATATAACGGGTGGTTTGGGAGCGGGTCAGCTTTCAATAATATATATATGTTAAAAAGTCAAGTCAAATAAGTCTAACGTTGACTTTTATAAAGTCAAGGGGTTATTACAAGTATTATTGAATCTGTATTAAAAATTAATAGTAAACGCTATTTTTTTCACGTGTATATCAATTTAGACTAACGAGTTTTATGAGAGATTATAATTCCAAAAATAGTAACTTTTGTAATATACGGGACATAATACCGATATGAAGTAATTAATAACCATATTGAATATCGAAAGCTCGACGAGATAAATAAATATTATTATAAATATAATTGGATAACGAGACTTACTAAAAATGGTAACTTTCCAAAAATGTAACTTTCTAATATAGAACAGTTTTCGATTAAGCGATGTACAAATAAATGATAAGAATGATGACACTCTATTAAGTGGAGTTTCAGGACTTTTAAGAACGCGCAATGGATTTATATTGTGATGTATATTTATACTATTTTGATAGTTGCGATGCGCGCACTATCCGATCGTATCTTACGATGTAATAATTGAACGACATAAATAATAGGTCGCGGTTGAGCTCGTCGTCGAGTAGTTCGTGATTGTTTCGGTTATTTGATCTTCGGCTTCGATCAAGGTGAGTTCATAGCCTCGCTTTTAAGTGTTTTAAATGTTTTTAAACCCGCGAGGGGGATACTTGCTTGTTTATGAAAAATAAGAACGCAATATGTTTTAATACCAAATATGATTTCATTCACTATTGAGTATATGTCTTTTTCTGTGTGACCGTTAGTTGCCTAGTTATTGGTGAACGCTAATGCATTAAATAGATCTATTGGGTTTGACAACCCTGTCCGGGGTATGAATCAATTGTGAGCACCTTGTAACGGACATTTTGTAGTTAGTATTAGGAGAAGTGGCATACTTCTCGGACTTTATTTCGTCATATGGGATGAATGTGTTAAGTTTCGGTGCACGGGCTCATTTAGTTGGAAATCAATATTTTTATAACTTGTCTTACGAGCAATGTTATATGTTTTGTTGAACCAAATATGCGTTCTAACTGTTATGTGTAAACTCTATGAATTCACTCAACGTTTTGTTGACGTTTTTAAGCATGTATCTCAGGTTAGTTGCTGTGGATGGCTTGGATGGGACGGAACGCGGATATCAAGGACGGTGTCTTGGTGAAGTAGTGTCATAATTAAAACAATGTTTTCAGAAATCAAGTCGTGTTGATACTTTTAGAATTAAACTTCTACGTTGGTATTGGGACCTATGTAACTCTGCTTTTTCTCATAAATGAAATGAAATTGTTTTATAAACGTATCTTTGAACGTTTACTGGGACTCGTGTGCATGTATTATGAATTAGCACCCCAAATATTGTATTCCGCTGTGTATCGTAGTTTCAGGGTGTTACAGTTTTAGAGCAACATAATCACGAACAAAATATATATCAATCTCAATATCCATGGTACGCTAATGTTGCATTGGGTTGTTAGAGAAATATATAGCACTAACATTATCACAATATGCAATGGTGTCAATAAATAAAAGAGTATGAAGCTCACGCAGGAGATCTCGTACCCAAGTTGTTTCGGCAACAACATTCGCTATAAGTCGATATTCAGCTTCAACACTAGTGCGCGTTAAGGTGACTTGCCGCGTAGACAACCATGTCAACAAATTATTACCTGAAAAACACAATATTTAGAAGTAGACTTACGAGTAGCCAGGCAACCATGCCAGTCGACATTAGAGTATAGAGTAAGCAGAGTAGTCGAAGAAGCATACAACTGTAATCCATGATCAATTGTCCCTTAAACATAACGAATGACATGCTTCAAGGCTTGAACTAAGGAGCACGCAGATCGAACATATAAATAAAAACGTGTTGAGAAACATATGATAGATACGACCTGGTAAAATTAAGATACTACAAAGCACCTCCAAGACTTCAACATAGAGTAGAATCATCTGCATTTGTATCATTAGGACCAAGTTTGGACTAAGTACACACAAGAGTCCGACAAGAATTACCTCTCTTGATGCTAGCACATTCAAATATCTCCTTAGCATATGGATACTGAAATAAAAATAACCCATATGAACTTCGAGTTTCAGAGATGACAAGAAAATAGTTAAATGAACCTAACTTTCTCATAGCAAACTCCCTATGCAATGAAGTAATAACACGCTGCAAAAATATCTGATGAGGAAGCCGTTAAAATAATATGATCCACATAAATAAGTAAATATCTTATATTAGTGTCACGATGAAATAAAAACATAGCAGATTCGGTTAAACTATGTTGAAAATCAACGCGAGTAGCATAACTTGCGAACCGCTAAAACCAAGCACAAAATCAACAAAGCCACGACCTGGTGCATATATACAATCTAAGATAAATGACTGTAAAGAAAAACATTCTTCAGATACAACCGATGAACATGCCACCAACATAACAAATAAAGGCACAAAATCGTCCTAATAGTAGTCAGTTCAACAATTGGACTAAATGTCTCATCACAATCAATGCCCCGTTGTTGACAACATCTACTGGCAACATGCCTGAAGAGCTACATAGATCTCACAACATTGCCGTTAGTAGGACGAGGTACAAGAATCCACGTACCATTAGTAATAAAGCATTATATTCATATCATAGCTAATTGCCAATGAGGTTCATGAAGAGGGGAAGTGACAGATCTTTGGGTATCTAGGCATGGTTATGCCACGATCAATATAATTTTTCTTGGATCTCTTGTTTGGGCTTATCATATGTTAGGAGACAGGTGTCGACCCAACCTTTTGAGTTTTCGAACTATAAGAATTCCAATGAACATTCACTCACTTTTCAAAATTATATGATTCCAGAAGATGATATAGAATTGGGTCAATTACGTTTATTATAAGTGGACAAATAAGTGGTTGTACCAGCCAAAAGTCATCTACAAATTATTGAAAAATTTGTTGGTGTACTTTAGAGTTGGGCTGCCCAGCTCCCCGAAAACAACGTTCGACTTGCATGTGTTAAGCATATAGCTAGCGTTCTTTGTCAGCCGGGATCCAACTCTTCTTTTAACTAATATTGTGGTGTTCTAACATAAGCAGTCAAACAAGGGCGTGGATGCTAGATGCCGACAAAAAAAAGGATAGAAGCTGGAGTTAGCCTATATTTATACTAATGTAATCCCATTACTTCATATATGTTCTACACCACAATACGTAGCTCTTATGTATTTACAATGATCTCTTTTGAAGCAAATAGAATGAATGTTTATGTTAAAAGAAGAGTGGATCCAATACCAAGACTACTTCTTTTCCAAGAAGTGCAACAAGTAGTTAGGTGGTAGGTGAGATGATCAATGAGTGTAGTGATATCATCCTTTTGCATGTATGACCATCGGGTGAATATTGAGTGTGATAGTGGATTGGGTGGTTATAGAGGAAATTTGGGCTGATTGTGGTGTAAATACTTGCGATTGGGTCGTAAGTGTGCTGTTATCGATTGTTGGGCTTGACAGTGTTGGTTTAGAGGTGTTTTGGGCTTGAGGGTGTTGGGTTGGAGGATGTTTGACTTCAAGATTATGGACTTGAAGGTTTAAGGCTTAGGATAGTGGGTTGAGCCATTAGTAAAGTGGTGTGAGGATGAGGATACATGATGGGTTGGACTGTGAGTAAAGTAGTGGGTTGGGTTGTGTGTGAGTTGGTATGTGTGGTGGTTGGTGGAGGGTCGGATGATCGCACGCAAAGGGTAATAAAATCATAAGGTGGGTGAGTGGGTAGGTGTCATTGATCCAAATAGAAAAACATCTTCATCAAATATAACATGGCGGTAAATGCTGATTTTTCTAGTTGATTGTTCAAGACGACGGTAACTACGATGATTAGAAGGATAGCCAAGAAAGATGCATGGGGTAGGGCGATATTGTCATTCATGGGAAATGTGAATCTAGGAAAAACAAAGGCACCCAAAAACACGTAGTGATGATATGTAGATGTTTTGCTAAAAATATTAACAAACGGGGTAGCATTTTGTATAGAAGATCAGGGGTGACCTCCCTTAGGGGGAGATTGTTAGATATTAGAAAAAGACTCGGTCACCCCGTGTATTTTACTGTTTAATATAGCTCGTAGTTTTATAGTTAATAGTACGTTTTTCGGTTTTAAGTCGGGTACGAATACCCGGTATATTGTAAGTACTATATAAGCCTCTTCCAACTTTGGAAGAGGTAAGCTAGTCATTTTCCTTTTCATAGAAAAACACTTTTTCTCTCTCTAAGATATTCTCTCTCAAGTGTTTCTCTCTCTAAGAAACTAGCCAAATCCAAGAATCGACCCCGTGTTATGATATAGGATATACCACAGGTTTCCTCAGTAAATTTTATTACGTCAAAAAAACATTTAAGTACAAGGGATGAGGGTGAGTCCCACATCTCCGCCCGTTACACGGGCAAAGCTACTTCCTAAAAGGAAGGTACACAAAATGACTAGACAAAAAAACCTAAATTTATTTCTTCTTGCGACCTCGAACTCGGATATCCAGATTATCGCATATAGTTTGAAGCTCTTGAGGAAGATCCTGACCTTCGTACATATCATCATCGTATGGGTCTTCATCCTAGTCACCATTACAATACGAATCCCTATATTGTTCCAGCAAACTTTGAGTGCCAAAACCTATCTTTTTTGAAGCCATGAAACGAGCCATATCATTATCAACTGATGCAACCTCATCTTCACTATCATAATCACCCGGAAACTCAACCTTCTTCAAAGGATTACCAGCTTCATCCACAAGAATAGCTTGTCCACTAGTAATTAGTTCTTCAAACTTCCTGATTTTATTAATAATACGAGTAGTACCAGTACTACTATTATTGACATTTATAAAAGAGGATCCAATTGAAGTAGCCCTGTTATTTACCAAATTGGTAGTCCCCCCATTGGTACCTAACTCCACATCATTATCGACCTAATTAAGAACTTCAAATGGATTAGAATTACTAACCTCAATAGTAGGTTTCCCACACCTTCTTCTTATTAACGCTGGAGCTAGCAGCGGTCTTTTTGGGAAACACAGGTATTTTTACTTTATGTGGTTTAAACTCATTTTCGACCAACCGGAAACACCTCGAGACGATTGACTTAGGCTTTCCTTGGAGTCTTCTTATCACAGCACCTTGTATTCTTCTGACATTTCCTCATGAATGTAGTCCAAAAACTCTTACAAGCGCCACTCCTCAGGAGGTTTCCACTCATACCTCATCACAGACAGATATATATATTAGTGGCCTCCCACTAATTTTAGGCATAACCACTGACAATGTTATCTTCACTACCACATCAGTTCAAAGCTAATCTCACTCTAGCATAGCTTGACCTACCCCAAGATTGCATACACATATCAGATGTATAAGAGTCAAGCATTAAAGGAGTACCCAGTTTAGTAGCAATGGCACTCAAGCCATCCTCACTGAAGGCCGTAACAGGTACAACATGGAGTTTAACCAAAACTGGAATAGTACTTACATCTTCTTTCAATAGGTTCTCATCCGGATGCCATTTCTTCAGGATAAGCGGGTGATTCCGGATAAACCATGAACCATTATGAAGCATAGCATCTAATTCTTCCATGGAGCTAAATTGATAGGAGAATAATCCGGTAGACGAGCTGAACATAGAACGAACAAGCCCATATTTACCCCAAGTGTTCCTAACACAGTTAGCAACAACAAGGTATGCCACCCGCTTCCCCAAGAAAAAACCATATGCACAATGTCAAACACAGACTCAACAATTGACTCACAACTATAAAAGGGAAACCTAACTTTCTTGCCTAACTGACAAGCATGACACAAAGCGGACAACTTTGTTTTGTTACAAAATTAAATGACTTGAAACTTATGTACGAAGCACATCTTCACCGGGATGCTAAGGTCATCTATGCCACGTATTGGTATTGTAGGTAAGTAAAGCAATAGGTGTATATGATGGAGGTTGGTATCGAAAAGATTCCCGGTGCTATCACATCGGAGAAGCTGGCGAGTTCGATAATCCTTCACTAGAAAAATCAAATTCGTCAAATTCAACTGACACTTTATTATCTCTTGTAAATTCACGCACATAAATTAGGTTTTTAGTTATGTTAGGTGTTACTAGAACATTGTGTAAGTGGAATGGTCGGTAAGGAGTTGGCAATAGGCTATGTCCAGAATTTACGATAGGAGATGGCTAATAATTTCTATGTCGCCTCAAAAACCCATTAAGCAGTTTGCATGTCTAAGAGCTCCATGGCTCCTTTGCAGTTCACAATTACAAAAGATGAGTCCACAGAGTAGGGCTGTAAACGAACCGGACGAACACGGACGAAGCCTTGTTCATGTTCGTTCATTTAATTTTAACCGGACAAATAAACGAACACGATCGCTTAAACGAACGAATTTTATTGTTCATGTTCGTTTATTAAGAAAATGAGGTTGTTCGTGTTCGTTTATTAAGCAATAAACGAACATAAACGAACGGACATACATAAATGTAGACTAATGAACATAAAAGTTATACAAATGTACGTAATATTGTGTTTTATAAGTGTTATTTTGTTTAAGTAAAGTAATTTTAATGGTATATCATAAAACGATACGATATATGAAAAGAAAAATAATAAATGAACGTTAACGAACGCATAATCGGACGTTCACGAACATAAATGAACGAACAAGACTTTTGTTCATGTTCGTTCATTTAACTAAACGAACGTAAAATTTTGTTCATGTTCGTTCATTTAATAAATAAACGAACATGAACGGACATTTTACCGAACGGTTCATGAAATGTTCGCTGAACGTTCAGTTCATTTACAGCCCTACCACAAAGCATAGCACCGTTAATACTTTCTAGGTTTATTGTATTCAGTGTCCACTATATAGCAATAGATTTCCACAGCCCTCTAGCAACTTTGCAATCCAAAATGGCTACGAGTTTCTTGCTATATCATTTCACATCGGGCAACAGGTTGAGTGAAGATTCATATATACCCGAATATATATCGCGATAAATCCACAGATTTAGGGGTCAAATTAAAATCTGTAGTTGTAAACTTGTAATGTTTTTTGGCCACCCATAAACTTAATGTACCAAGTTTCAAAATGTAGCATATATCTCTTTCAATATTCGTACTATACATATCATCTCTCGCTCTCTATTTCTCACTCACTCCTTTATATATATATCTTGCTCACACGCATATCTCTCCAATCTTCAAAGATGGGTTCAAGAAACATTCGTACTTAGCAATAACGACCATAACGACGTTGATAACTTTTAAATATATTAAAACGCAAACAAATTTCTGAGCAGGTATAAGTTCACTGGAAACATGGAGTCCAAGCAAGTATACAACATGTAAGATCTCCTAGTGCTCATTTCTCACTTTTTTTCTTTTTCTCTTTTTGGGCTTTATATATACCTAATTTTAAATGTAGGATATGACGCATTCTCGTATTTGGGAGCGTGACTTCTCTCTAATTGCCAAAACAAGCAAAAGGAATTAGATGAGGTTCGCCTAACCGAATATAATTAGTATTATAATTACTAGTGTCATTACCTTTTTTTTTCTTTCTATTTTCTTTGGCGGGGTTCATTGTATCATAATTACAGATTTTAGAATCGAGTAGTGCACACATATATGTGTGTATGCCTTTCTCTCTCTCTCTCTATATATATATTTTATTATAAGAAGATTGTATAGTGATGAGTATCTTGTAATGTGTAATAGCATTCATATTATAATTTTATACTACGTAATAGAAAACTTAAGTTTAAAAAGGTGCTGGTGGTCCACTTTGTTTTGCTGGAAGCTTTTATGTATCATGTGTTGGAATTTAAAAAACTATTAACCATTAACAGTACAAGTACGCAGCGGATATGGATCAAGTAATGTGCATATCATTAAAACACAATAAATAAACAAAAGGGTAAATAGAAAACAAATCCTTGAAGTCAACTACAAATGAATAAAACGGAGATCTAGAAAATGCTTCCGAAACTAGTGGATAAATTTTCACCTCTACGGTTGCTCACACAACACGTCAAACAAGTACGCAACAATGCAAGTCGTTGCTTCACGATAATAACACCACAAAACTACAAAGGTTTTGATGTTATTTATAATATAATCGAATAAATAAACAAACCTTTAAAGATGTTGTTTTTGCCATCCGATTTATATAACAAGAAAGGAATAAATATTATAATGCTTCATTTGCTATTTGTGGTGACTAAGAAAACAAATAGGAAATGCCAAAACAGAATATTGCTTATTGATGTGAATTATGTGTGTCGTTTGTGTTTTTGTGGGACAAAAATCAAATGAGAAGAGGTATGGGGTGTTTATATAGCACCTCAACCCTAGTAGTAGATAACTCTAAAACTTTGAAGATAAACTTCAAGTCTTAAGCTTATCACAACTCTTCCATCTTATCTCATAAATATATCCTTATCACAAAAAAAAACTACATACAAATCCACTTCTAGAATCCTTCAAAATCTGCCACTTTTAGGAGGAGGACAAAAGTTCCAGTTTCGACATTTTAAACCCTTCTCTTTTATTTAACATGTATTAATTAGTTTATAACGTCTAACGGTTAAACTAATTACCGTTAAATATATTTCATGAAACATATTATATAATTAATAAATATATAACAAGTATATATACTAATTACTCCCTCCGTCCCAAATTTATTGTCTCCTATTAACTTTTTAAGTCTTTTTCTTTCAACTTTGACCTTACATATTTTTGTTTGTGTTATGTAATGCTTGATGAAAATTATAAAAATAAAAATACAATCAAAAACCAATCAATTCATATATTTTGCATCAAGTATAACATAACACAACAAAAAATATTTAAGGTCAAAGTTCGTAAAAAAAGACCGAAAAAGTCAATAGGGGACAATAATTTTGGGACGGAGGGAGTACATAATAAACGTACTCTTCGTGTCTTAACGTGTGTGCCCCCAATAGGCTCACACATTTCTAGTCGCATTAGTGCTAGTCCAACTACCATAATCCAACATCATGGACATTCACAATAATAGAGATGATACGTTTTCTTTGGCCGAGTGTATAGTTATGGTGGTGTTTATTGTCATTTTCTTTCTGTGTTGGCGCCACGTTATTTTTCACACCACAGCCGGCCTGCCTTAACTTACATATAGTATACTATATATCTATATTTCACCTAAACGCAAAAAACTTCACAATACACTCGCATACACAAAAAAAACTATACCCTCCCCCATGTAGCGGGGTTTCACGCGTGAAGCGAGCAAAGTATTGGAGACCGCACGTGGGTGTTGGTCCATAGCACGCCCCCGTCATGGAAATAACTTGATGTCTTGATGTATGTTTCTTTTAGGCAATTAATATCATAGATTAATTTTTTTTAGAACGGTAATTCATTTCACATTACATATCATCTATCTCATAATTTATCTCATAAATGCTTCCAACAAGACTTGAACCCACAACCTCTAGGTTGGTAGGGAACCCACATAACGCTAGACCAAAAGCTTTGAGTAGATTAATAATATTTAAGTGTATCAGTTAGTCATATTTCTTACCAAAATGGTTATAACCTATCGAAAATCATGTTGAATGAAATGTTTCACAACTAAGTGTTTATTGGTTCAATTCTCGATTTAAACCATTTACATGAGATAGTTGTAGTATACATATACCGTGAGTTAGTACGTTTGTCTTTTCAAAAAAAAAAACAAATTATTCACTGTAGTTATTTTGTTTGGGTAAAGGGTTTCCCCGGTAAATGGTATTACGCCAAAAAACGTTTAAGTACAAAAGGTGTAGGTGAATTTCTACAACCCAGCCCGTTACATGGGCAAACAAGAACGCACCTTAGTGAAACAAACCAAAACGACATGAGAATGACAAACCAAACTCATGAACAAGCTTCAACAAGCTACTAACCAAACCGCAAAAAAAGAATGATACGCCATTCTTAGGACTAACAAAGAAAGAAGCAATAACAACTTCTAAACTCTAAGCCATCGAGATGGCTACATCAGCTCATGAAAATGTCTCATCAATGGTTAACACAAAAATATGTGTTAACTCTTAAAACATTGAAGTAAATGCGTATAATAAGCATTGTTCATGCTATTTAATTCATCAGCGTCTTCCAAATAGCCTCGCAGCTAACATCCACATAAGTCGAACAAAGAACCATCACAATCAGGCCCGCAACAAAGAGATTGGCATGGTTGTTATTACCAAAGGGCAAGAATTTCTAGCATCATCACCTTGCGACCATTAATACCCAACTAGACCGAAGAGGACCACCATAGGTTGAAGTTAGTAGTATGTACATGATCAGCAACACGGAACAACAACTTCACACCCCATAATCAACCAACCACCTGATTAGTACCAAGTAGTAATCAACCAGCGAAACATCTAAGCCCTCAATGACTAGCAGATCCAAACACGTGCATCACTCCCAGCAATACACAAAAAACCCTAATCTGTTTTTGAGTCACGAAAACCTAAACTAATATCGATCCAGCCCTAACCAGCCTATGAACAATAGAAGTTAGGATTATTCAGATCAAAGCATTAAAACACATCGACATAAAACAAACCCTAATAACAGGGATGTATATCAAAACACGTGCAACACCCTTGATCCGTTTTTTAGTAAAACAGATCAACCTGTATTTGCAGACCACCCACATCAGTAGCCCATGATGATACACAAAGCTCAGACAACCCAAACAACTCCAAGATCAATATCATAAACCAACTACATCAGCAGCCCACGAATACCCACACATGATAGAAAAAACCCTAAAAAAGTTCATAGCCGCATACACCTGATCCTATTCAGAAAAAACCAACGTATTCATCATAACCATAGACGTCACGTTTAACCCCAATCAGGATACAAACCACCAGCCAACACTAGTACAATAACGAATCAGCAAACCCTAGATCGCAAGGAGATAAAGGGTTTTGACCCATCACATAAAACGGCCAAAAACCCTAAAACAGAACGAACCCTAACTAACTTTGACAGACCTATGATTAGATCATAAGAATGATCAAAGAACAGATCGAACAATAAAGAAAAGATAGGACATGATCGAAGCAGGTTTTAGGATTTCAAAAGTGTCGAAACCCTAACCAGTGATTTGAAAAGCCAAACGAAACTTAAAACGACACTAGAATCCTGAATATATGTTATAACAATAACATAATCAAAGATTAGATGCCAGAAGAAGGATCGATTACATCAAGAAGAATAGATCACTAGATTAGGGTTATTTTGAAAAGTGTTTTTCTCTCCCCAAAGGGAGAGAAAAAACACTGTTTAATTATTCACTGTAGTTAATGTGAGATAGTTGTAGAACTTTTTGAGGATGACTCCATGAACTTATTGATGTTCAGATACTTGTTTTACATTTAGGATATTTTACATTCAAATCTTGTACAAAGGACAATTGAGCACTAAATTGACCCCACATGAACTAGAAAAATTGAGAATCCAAATTGATACGATATGAACTCTTTGAAAGTATATCTGGTGTTTCAATGATACCCGTAACAAAAGTATTTTGATTTTAGGATGTATAGATGAACGAGTGGTAATCCTGTAAGAAAGTAGGTGGAAAACCCACTCCCTACAAAGTTTAGAAAGAGCCTCATAGCCCAACACGTGTCCCCTCACTTTCACATCCCCTTTTTCACCATTTTCCTCTTTTCCGACCCTTTTTTCCCCAATTTTATACAATATTTTTTACAATTTCTTTTCTCTAAATTCAGTTTCAAATTAGTCAAAATCACAAAATTAAGTTAATATTTTTGTTTAATTGCATCATAAATCCGTTTAGTCGCAACAAATTATACTGCAATTTCAAGAATTCGAGGTTCATTATAATTAGGGTTTCGTTAACTTTGAGTAAAAACAAAATTTCTTGCCAATTATTGATTAACAACCCTAAATTAACATCATGTAACATCAAATTCTTCTTCTCTTTTGTTTTTATTTTATATTTTGAAAAAAATAAAGTTTTATAAAAGTTCCTATAAAGTTTTTGATGAAATGTTTCATTGAAGTAATTTGAGAATTATAGAGTTTGAAAATATTCAATAGAAAATAAATGGTTTAATAATAGATAAAAGTTTCAATCTTTGATGGAAAATAATCAAAATGTGATGTTTTTAACAATAATGAACAAAAACCGTGATGAACAAACCTTTAAATGTGCAAATTGTTCATTCACAAGATGTTCATCACGTAAGTGTCCATCAAGTAAGTATTCATCACAGAAGGTTTATCAAAGTAAGTGTTAATCACCAAGTGTTGATTAAATTAAAATAGGATTCAAGTTCATCAAAGATTAGCAAGTGGCTAAATAGGATTTTGAGTGTTTGGGTGTGAAGAAACGGAGTTTGAAGGTGTTGTTTGGGTATGTTAGTGTTGTGAGTTTGGCGGTTTGTGAGTTGTTGTCTTCATAGCTCAACTAACTTGTTCGATACATCAAGTAATGTTCATCGAAGGAATTTTTTTATGTTCATCAATTTAGTTCTCGATACAAAATGTTTGTAGTTTTTTATATGTTCATTAATATATGTTTATCAAGAATGTTCATCAGTTTTGGATCATGGGTTGGAGGGAAAATGGTTAGAAAAGGAAAGGACACATATCAAGCTTGGAGGCCTTTTTCTATAGTTTTTAGAAGGAACAAACTTTCTATATAATCCTTTACCATAGATGAACACCATATTGTCACCGATTATTTGGCTTCATTTTCATTTTCATGATTCGCATGTCTTCTTACTTCTTTCAAAAGTGTATCGATATATTCTCAACTAAGTCTCGTGTCTTCTTAATTATACTTGGTTTACAAATAATGCAGTTATTAAGTTCTTAGACAGTTAACTCATGTTTGAAAGAGAGATAACTCAGCAAATCAAATGAATTTTGTTAAACTAAGAAAGTAGTAAATGGTTTAAGATTACACTCCACTAATGATTTTACATGATATATAACTCTTGAATCATAGAAAATATATAATGACAGAACTGGAAAGTTCTACCTTGGAAACATAGAACAGGAGATGTGTATAAACCTTCCAAGTATATTAAGATAGTAAATGACTCATCTTGTACGAAGCGTGTCTTTGAACCAGCCAACTTATCTTTTTTTATTTGGTTGAACAGCAAGAAAAACTTATTCAAAAAGCTAGCAATAAGCTCCTGAAGAAAGTTACAAGAAATTAAAGAGAGCGGATCTAGGGTTGCTAAGCGCCTAAACTACATAATCCAATTAAAAAAAAAAATTCCTATGTCTAGCGGAAATCCATGTAGAGGAGAAAAGCTTTAAGTCGTTAATAATCAGCAATTTTTTGGTTTATCCAGAGAGAAAGAAGCCTCGTTTCTATATCTACGAAGAATCTAAAATGTAGATTACATCACAGCATCGAAAAGGGGTGTGTACGGACCACACAGTGAGGCGCGATCCGCATGACCGCATAAGTATGTGAGAAACAACAAGATGGTCTAGCTAGACTGTCTCCGATGGTGATATCAAGATCGAAGGCAATCAGATAATGCGTGTTGACTACCATTGACGAGATTCAGTCAAAAAATGATCGATTTATAATAGTTGCTATTCTGTACGTATGCGAACTATATGGTTGGTTTGTTTACCTATGGTTGCGTCGGTGCGAAGTTAACCTACAAACAAAACCATACGGTTAAAGGAATATGTCACCCAATTAATGTATGGATTAACTTTTTAAGATAGTGTTATTGATATACTTCGAGATTATTAAATCAACATATATATTATCCTAGCTATTTCATAGTATTGATGTTATAACAAGGCTTATAATTTAACGTGGGATCAAATTATATGATATAAGATGTCGTGAATGATTAGCTGACTCCGATACATCAATATAAAGGAGTAAAAATGAAAGGTGGTTAATTGAATTAAAATAGGTACTTTCTTTTTCTTCTTTACGATCGCTTAAAAAAACGAATTTCTTGTTCCGAGTACGATTATTAAGAAATAATGTTGTTCCAGTTCGTGGGATTATGTTTCGTTTTAATAGACACTAACGAACATAACGAACCGAAACAAAGCTTAACTAACACAAATAAACATAGAATTTACAAAAAAATATACATCATATTGTGTTTTATAAGTGTTTTTTTTCATAAGTGTTTTTTTCTTAAGTAAAACAACTTTAAAGCAATATAATAAAAAAATACAATAAACGAACATAAATAGATATATGATCATAAACGAAAGAATAATCGGACGTTCACGAACATAAATAAACGGACAAGACTTTTGTTCATGTTCGTTCATTTAACTAAACGAACGAAAAAAGTATTGTTCATGTTCGTTCATTTAGCATAATATACGAACATAAACGAACCTTTTACCGAACGGTTCATGAAATATTCACTGAACGTTCAGTTCGTTTACAGCCCTACGTGAATGATTAGCTGACTCCGATACATCAATATAAAGGAGTAAAAATGAAAGGTGGTTAATTGAATTAAAATAGGTACTTTCTTTTTCTTCTTTTTTATATGTTGTTTTAATTGACTTTCTAGGACATCATGTAATGTCACTAGTAGACAATGCATTATAAGTTGTACACGAATATTGAAATGCCCAAGTCTATAAAAGGTATTTAGCCCTTAATGGGCATGTTTACTGTACAATTTTCTTTCTTTTTAAAGATTGAAGAGAGTAACCAATCAACTCCAAACTTTTTGTACATAGCCATTTCAAGGCTAGCACTCCCCAAATCACACTTTACTTTCATACACTCTACTAGTTTTCACACATCTTTTTCTTCCTCTCTCTCACATATTAATACACACCATTAGCTTTTTTCCTCTTTCTAGGAAGAACACCAATCTGAGGCTTTGCTTCACTTGTAAGTTCTTTTTCTTTCCAGACATATCTTCTTATAGTAAAACCTATATTTAGGAACAAACTTGCACCTTATTGGCTCTCTTTAGCATCTTCAACATTTCTGAAAACTTTTTTTTATTCTGCTTTAAAATTGATTGGACTTTTAGGGTTTGTGTTATTCATGGATCTTGATATAGTTAATTTATGCTATTTATTTTTTCTTGAATTATTAGATCAATTACAAGAAACCTAGCTACTAATATGGTGAGAGGAAAGACTCAGATGAGGAGGATAGAGAATGCTACAAGTAGACAGGTGACTTTCTCCAAAAGAAGAAATGGTTTATTAAAGAAAGCTTTTGAGCTTTCTGTGCTTTGTGATGCTGAAGTAGGTTTGATTATCTTCTCACCGAGGGGCAAGCTTTGTGAATTTGCAAGCTCAAGGTTTCATCTTTTCTTCTGAATTGATTTAAGTAATTTGTAGGGTTTTTCCTTTTTTGTTATTTCTGATATACATAATTAAAAACATACATATATATGTGGGTCGATCTTGTAAAAACATTCTACTGGTATAGTGGGTAAGCGTAGGACGAGTTTTCAATAAACCGGTCGAAACTTTTATTAAATTGATGCTCACCCGCATCCGATTCGACTAAACTGATGATGCAAGTGATGCAGATTCGATCAACGCTAGTTAATAGACATTTCTTCTTTAATCTGTGTGTGTGTTAGAATTAAGTTATAACCTTAGGGTTTTTTTCTCCTGCATAACAAACTAATTAATCAATTAAGGAAATGAAAACAATATTTGGATCTGAAACTTGGTTCTTTTATAGTTCTAGGGTTATAAAAAGCAATCATTTCCAATACGTGTCTATTGGAGCTTTTATGGTTCAGACAATTATTAATCCTTTAAGGTCAATTTAGGTTTTAGAACAACCTATCTCTTTTTTCAGACTCATAATGTTTATCATATGAGAATAAAGGTTCTTTGTTTATTATATACTTATTAAATTTTCTAAGATCTTTATTTCGAATCCTATGTATTTTTTAGATACTACAGTAAGTAATATGCGGAAAACTTCTGACAAGTTTTTTTACATATTAGGAGTGTTTTTTCATGAAATTTTGTGATGACCCATAAAAGATCTACAAACATGGTCTTTGCCAAGGCATGTTTCAATCAGTATTAACATGAAGTGGTTTGTTTCATATATTCCAACTTCTTTTTTACACTGCAGAAAGTGATCAGCTTTTGCTTTTCTTAAGATTTTTGCCATAAAAAGAATCAACCCCTTAATATATTTAGATGATCATAGTACTTATAGTTTATATTATTCATGTACCAGATGAAATGTATAACGTTACAAAAGTACAAGAGCGATCAGTTAACATGTCTTGTGAGTTGTGACTGTTGTAAATGTTCTAATTAGCATCGAAATCAATATAAAGTACAGTATTATTTATTATAGCAAGATAATCAATGTCTAGCTTGAATTTGACTAATAAAGATAGATTGTAGTTTGTCTAGTAATTTTAGACTTTTAGACAGTGAAAAAGTTTCTATCTTGGGAGAGAATTTTGTTATTTAGTCGTACTTTCATACTAGATCTTCCAAAAAAATAATGGGCGTGTTGATGTAGGAGATCTATCATGTTCCAATCTTAAAATTCCATTTAATACTTTCGCGACAATGTGATAAGCATGTCATCTTCATAACGTATAACTTTATGCAACGCAAAAGGTAACAACGCAATTTTGTTTCTCACATTTTAATTAGTTACTGTATAAACTTGATCAAACAATTTAACGGTTAAATGTAAGTACTTTAATGATTAAAGTGGCACAACACATGAGTATATATACAGGCCATTTTAGAGCTTATCACTGGCTCTGGTATTAATCGCTATATCCTTAATTCGCCATACAGTACCTGTGGTTTTAATTTAATTTGGCAACTTCTCTGGCAGTTGGCTATAATAAGATGTACTTATATATTCATCTGATTTATTAATGACCTTGAGAAGAAAAAGTAACGACCTGGACATGTATTACAAACTCATATCATAGCGCGTGCTGAATCACTAATTAGGGTGATGGAAAATTGATTTAATTGCTAGATTTTATCACCCCATTCTAATAGAAAGCAATGATGCTTGCCAGTAAAAAAGGAAGCAATGATGCTTCAATTTTGTGTCTTCCAAAATTTTTCTATCAGAATGTTGAACATGTGAATAAGCAATTGAACATTGGTTTATCTTCAAATAGACCCTAAAATAGGAAAAAAGAATGATAGACCAGACTAGTATAGACATGATAAGTGAAAATACAGACATGATAACATTGAGGTTCTAATGGAAATTTCTGTTACATATTGAATGCATATAGATCATATAATAACTAATTTTCTCATTTGTTTGGTCTTACATACATACATACATACATACATACATACATACATACATACATGCAATACGTACAGATGCAAAATGTATATATGCATATATATCCCTAACTTTTTAGAAGTTTCTTAGTTCAAGCATTCACTTGTAGTGATGCAGCATAAACTTATATTAGAATCAAATGTATTGATAGTTAGTCAAATATTTTGATCTATTTCACTAGTTGTAAAATAGAACAAATCCACAATATGCTTGAACAGAGATTGATGTCCATTTCATGACTCGACGTATGATTACCGGAAAAATGGAAAAAAATAATCTCTTACGTTGTCTAATATTTATGTTTTGAATTTGTTCAGCATGGAGGAGACTATTGAACGTTACAGGAGTCACGTAAAAGAAGTACAAACTGACAATTCTTCTAGTGTAGAAGATGCTCATCAGGTTTGAGTTCTCTCCTACTATGCATGATTAGACATTTTTCTCAGCCATCATACTTTTAGTTAGACTTAACATGTATCCCTAACATGTTTTTTTTTTCTCAAACTCCATGTCACGCCATAAAACTTTGATTTAATATTCGTTGCAGAATATAAAACATGATTGGTTTCTAGTTTGTTCTTCCACTTTTATTAGTTGGACACGCACAGCAGGGAACTGCATCGAAATAGAGCTTAAAATCCAGTTAAATGACATCGCTTGAATCTTTTGACCAACCAAAGACGTATTAGCATCGTCCAAGACACTATAATTACGATGCATCCAAGTAGACCAAGTAACAATCGCCGTGGCATCAAAAACCTTGTATAAACTCCCACTAGATGTGGCTGATTAGTAACTCCCAAGATGCTATTGGTCTATGATTGAGCTCACGATCAATAAACCACTATGGGCTATAACATCACACTTAAAGAACACGTACATGATTAACTTTTTTAGATCCGAATCGATATCACATATTTGACAGCTTCTCAGACCAATATTTATTTCTTTTGATTATGGATTAAAGCTTTATCAAGTAAAAAGCGTCAGAAGTGAATAATGTTCCCCTTTATAGAAGCAAAATTATTCCATCTGAAAGAGAAACCATCAGCTGGACGCAATCGGCAAATTCTATTTTCTTAGCTGAAACTGGCATTTAGCCGCGAGTTAAATACGTGTTGTCACCAAAAATACATTTTTCGGAAAACCGACTTCCACAACTCGACACAACATGAAAATTTGCAGAATACTTTCATATAACATATAGTTTAAAGTTATGTATGCCTTTGACTTCAATGACACGCGTAAGCGCACTTTACGAAATCCCGGGTGTTATGCCTAAGGCCCCTTTATACACTTTCTAACGTAACTTGTACATAACACTACACAATATAACCTCTCTAAATATGACCTTAAAACTATAACAAGACTTAAGATGACTCTTCGTTTTCATAAGACTATAACTCCATGACACTTTGTGGGTTTAACTTGTTCCATAGCACGGTTGACTATAACAACTAGCACACACACAAGGATGATACACTTCCATTTCTTTGTTCCCAATCATAGTCCTTAACTAAGACCTTACTTGCATCGCATATATACCTACGAAAACGGTTAACAACTAAAGTTTTTGCTTAGTAAGTAAAAGGCAATAACATGTAATCATACATCATTGACACATATATGCATCATATGGGGTGTTTACTAAATTAAGCGGTTTCATGTCAAGGTCTTAGTTAACCTCTTATTGGGGAGAGTGTAGTTATAATGACTCTCTCAATTAAGGCTGGATGGTAAAAGGGTGACAAAGTCACCTGACACGTGCACCACATCAGCTTTTTTTCTTCAACTTTAAAACTTACTACAACTCACTTTTCAACCGTAATAAAAACTCACCTTACAACTAAAACTCACCTTAGTCACCTTTATTTTATTTAAATACTTTTATTCATAAACTAAAAACGTAAATATTAACAACAAAATTAAAATACAATACGATAATAAAATTACATAACAAAGTACGAAATGATACGAGGGAAAAGTTGTGTGAGAAAATGAATGATGGTAAAGGGTATTTATAAGGGAAAAGTAGCCGTTGAAATTTAAAATTTGAATACAAAATTTAAAATTACAATACTGAAATTAAAATTACAATACGGAATTTAAAATTACAATATGGAATTTAAACACAGTCGTCCTAATTGCATTTTTCCCATAGCCAAACATATTTAGTCTCAATTTGTTTTTCTATTTTTGCCGCCTTTCTATACATAGAAAGATTCATCTCGTAATCTTTATCAGATTTTTGTTGAAAAAAAAGTGTCGATCAAAGCACGACTCTCTTGTGAAATATCATTGCATTTCTCGTATGCTTTTCTCATATCGTCTTTAGCTGTGCATGCATTGTCAAATTGCACGGCTAACTCCATAATCGCTTTCTAACGAGCTTTATCTTCGTCTATTAGTTTGTAAACTAAAACTTGGATTTCATCGATGGTGTGTAGAAGTGAACAAGCCATATCAGATTTTTGTTTGGGATTAAGTGTGAAAATTTTAGATAAACAAGGGTGTTATTTATAGAGTAAAAGTTATTATAATTTTAAATTGGGTATAATTTAAAAGTTGTGTATAAAAATGGGTGAAGTAGTTGATATTTATAAGTAAAAAAAGGGTTTTTAAAATTTTTTTATGTTGCAACGGTTGGAGAATGAGGGCCCGCAAAAGGTTTAAACTCACTTAGGGGTGAGTTTCTCACCGAATACTAGCAAACCCACCTCGCCTGAGGTACAAAATGTAAAGTAACTTTAGTCACCGGGAAAGAACTCACGCGCGAGTTCCATACTCACCTCGGTGACTTCCCCCTTATACCGTCCGACCTAAGAGATAGTAAGGGTTTTGGGCCCACATTTCTCTCCACTAAGAGAAAAGTAAACACCTCTTTAAACACTAGTTAAAGGACTTAACTACACTATAACTTGCACAAAGGAACTTAAACCAATATCATTCATAACAAACATAACTTTCACATACCTTAACTAGTTTCACAACTAGTCTATGCACACCTTTGACTAGTTTTCCCTAACTAGCCCTTATTCTTACCTTAACCCAAGCACATTATGCAAATGCCTTCTAAACCCTCAACACAGTCTCTCACATAACACATATATGGTAAAATCAATATAAATTCATATTATAAACAATTTATTTACATTGAATCCATAGCTAACTGCCATGAAGCCAAACATCATCATTCTTGATTCCTAAAGAAGAATCAACATAAACTCTTAACACTTCATAATTCATATAAAAAAGGGTTTCTAACCCTACCATAATATACCCATCTCATGACTAACCTTTGTATGATCATATGCCAATTACTAATTCAGTCAATACCTAATATGGGACTGAACCTGCAATCACTATAGCATCATCACTTTGATTATAATAATCTTTTACCCAAAACCCTCAAAATTCACTCAAGAACCCTAACTTCACCTTGATCAAGGACATGTTTACTTACTTGTGGGAAATAATTGCTAAGCCTTACCTCTTGCAATAGATCACTTTAATTCATCAAGAACGATCACTAGAAAGTTACTCTCTTTCCATCATTCTTTGGAAACCACCCAACACACACACATAGAACAAGATAGAAAGTTGTGGAAAATGCCAGGGAATTATCTAGAAAGTTAGTTATAGGTTTGGATAGTTGACACATTAAGCCCTTTAAGTCTCATTTCCAAAACTTAAGCTACATATAACTTTTCATAATATATAACTCACACAATCGACTTATGGTTTGACTTCCAATATATCACTTATTGACTAACCAATCATAATAAAAGTCATAGTCAACTATTACAAGGCATTTTTAATAATAAAATACCTAAAAACCGATTTTGAGGTGTAACAAATCTACCCCTTGATTAAGATTTCGTTCTTGATGTCTACTCACTTAAGGTTGGAAAACATTCGAAAAACTTTTCTACATCTATAAACATTATTCTAACTTAACATACCAAATCTTATCCATGCAATTGCTACAATTTACTCGGTTTTGCAACTTAAACCATACTATTTCATGGTCACTTGCCTTAAATCGCACTATTTCATATTTAGTTTCTACCACTTTTTTACTCTTTCTAATGACATTATGTCATTCATACCATACTTTAACATAGCCAAATTAACGTTTTACCAAAATTATACACGAACATTATCCTTTCTTTCATTTATTTTCTAAAATTTTCAACAAGGACGACGTGTCACTTAGAAAATTCATTACTTTGAATTTAAATATACTATTTCCACAAAGTCCATCGATACGCTAATATGACTTAGCGTGAAACACGGTCAATCAAATATTCCTTTCTCTATATCCCAAGATATTTCACAATTTCAACTCAAATTCTTAACACATGACCGCTTATTTCTTTTACGCTTTTAATAACTATGACTTAATGGAACTAACAAGTCAAACTCTACACATCACTTAAAAAGCTTTCTTTACATTTCAGGAATTATCTATTCGCTTACTATACTCAACTTAACACATAACCTTTCGTTTTAGGTATCTACCTAATAGGCTTTACACTTAACCTTAACGTCATCATTAAATTCCATTCACACTCTCTCATTTCAACAAAGGTTAACTTGTTTTAGCTTCCACATTTTCAACTCTTAATTCGTACGCGTGTCACATCGAAGACACATAAGCCCAATGATTTATAATTCTTGATTTATATGAAAAGGCGTCTCAATCCATGTAAACAAGGAAATTATAAATTTATGGTTTAGCGATTTACATTGTCTTTATTTAAATAAAGAGGTGCCCCGGTTCACTTAAATAAGAAGACTATAAATCATCCTACTTACGCATTTTCCACACAACATTCATACTCATCTATAACACGTTATCTTCATATTCATTGACCAAATGTCAATGACTTTCTACTTTTAACTTTTAATGTTTCCAGCCTTGGATCCAATCTCACTATAACATTTCCCCGTAGGGACTATAACACTTGCCAAGGAAATAGTAATTCCTTGCTGGTGAAGGAAAATTTAAATCATCCCGCAGGATTACTATAACAAATCCTGTAGGATTACTATAACACAATCCTGTAGGATTACTATAACACTCACCCGGGGCTATAACACATCCTGTATGATTACTATAAAATATCCTGTAGAAATACTATATAATATCTTGTAGGATTATTATAATATATCCCGTAGGACTACTATAACAAACCTTCAATGATCTATAACATGATATTCAATTTAAGCTATTATCACTTTAATATTTTTACACATTTATCAATCATGTACTTTTATGATAAAGTACTTTTCCATTTTCCAATTTCTTATTTCCTTGCGCAATTTCATCACACCTTCTAACTCTTTTGTAATCTTGGACAAGATTTATGTAATATTTATTGATTTTATAATTCACACATTTTCTATGTGTTCTCAATTTGCGCTTTTTCATTTATCCTTCAATCCCTAGTTGGCCATATTCCTCTAATTTTTGTCATCTCAAACATTATATTAGTCTCACTCGTCTTTTTTACACATACGAAAACCTCACATTTTTTTGGTTTATTATAAAATACTTTCCTTCATCTTATTTTTATCCTCATACTCATTCTCATTATATCCATATAATTCTATTCATGTTTTTCAACTCTTATAGCGCATTATAAATCACTTGTGACTTCTAGCGTAACTTTTCTTAAGAATTAATTCTATTTACCACATTTATCCATATTTCGCTATTGCATTTTACTTATCATATTTTCTATGAAACATGGCCTCATTCTCACTTAATCATAAACATAAACATCATCATGCTTAGTACTTATGCATTTAAGCAATTACACTTTTCGACTTCATTCTCATAGCAGTATGTTTGTATCAAAGTCTTCAACCTTTACTAGGTTGTCATGCCTTCCATTACGTCATAATCTAATCATTCGATACATCACAATTAATCTGTCACATCCCGTCTAAGGCGGAAACACGAGGTGTAACAGACATGATTGTCATAACACATTGATACAAGACAATAGAGAATTCACGAAATGAAATATAAGCATAAACATGTCATGGCGATTCCCGACACAAGTGGAGACTTGTATCGTGGATAGTCAATACCACGACAACATAGTCACATAGTCATAAAATTCCCACAACCTGAGACAAGTACAAATAAAGTCAAATAGACAACATAAACATAAAGATAGAAATGCAGGAAACACAAGGGATAAGTAACCCATGAGGGTTACGTCCTAAGTCTCTCTAGGCAATGTGAGGAAAGTCTTGTTCCTCCTTAGGAACAGTGAGTTGATTACTTGAAAATGAATACTCGAAATGGAGCATATAGTTTAAGTAGGACAATAGCGAGAAGATATGCATATACGACATTTAGTATCATCACTCAATAACAATTATCATAATAACAAATCACATAAAAACAAATCACATAATAACAAATCACATAATAAAACTCAATACCGTTACCCAGATGAAATGGGTGTGGTATCTTCGAGATTAGTTTTACTTTCCACAATTTAGGTACAAAATCACACATATAGTAATATAAACGCACATAATGTCCAAGTAAGAATAGTTTAAGACATCACAAAACATTTTAAAATATTCATTTGAGTATCATTTTCCCCTAGGAAAACATAAGTAAAAAAGAGGGGCTACGAAGACTCACCTTAAGCGAAGCGGTGAATCAAAATAAATTAACAAGTGAAAGATGAGCTCGAATGTCCTAAACGCGACCTAGTTGGAATATAGTGCGCTTTAAGTGCAAGCCAACGATAGCGAAAAGATGCGTATGCAATTTAAAAAATGTTTCTCATCACCGAATATGGTTTGCGTTTAGTATATAAGTCAAAATGCGATCTCGTAAAAGTTACATAGTTTTTATTAAGTTTCGACGCTAAAGCAAAAGTTACCATTTTATAATTCTCTAGAAAATCCCGCACATTATCCGTTTTCTAAGTATTTTCGCTTCATTTATATATTGTCTAAAACATACTAAGTATCCTACCAAAGTCCAGTTACAAATTTTATTTATCATTATATTTATTACTATTATTTTTAAGTTACCAACTTTAATAAACCTCCTACTCGCTTACTTTAATAATATTTTGGAAAGTTTTCGACGCACAAAGAAAATATATAAGTGATACTTGATGTTCGTTCAAAAATCCCTCTTAATATAATCTATATATTTATAAAAATACATATACGTATACGTAAGCTTAGTATCATACAAATTATTCTTAGGAAAGAATAATAAGTAATCAACACGGGTATCGTTCTCCTCGGTGAGAGGTGAATGGAAATTCACGGGAATGTCGGGAATCGAGCTTGAATGTCATAAAAAGTTTTGAATTTTGGATTCTAATTCTAATAACGCAAATGAAAAGTAAATAAAAGCACAAAAATCTAAAAAGGCACAATTAAAACATTAAGCATTAAAACGATAACGAGAATTTAAAAACACGGCTAAAAACCCAAATTATCAAATTCTAACCCTAAAAATGTAAATTTCAAATCTAAAAGTCCTAAATGTATAAAAATAATTTTGGAAAAAGAAATTATATTTTTTAGACTTTTATTTTAATTATAACAAATTTAATCTAAAAATATTATTAAAAATATTAAACTATTTTATAAAAATCTAAAAAAATCACAAAAAGTACTTTGAACTAATCTAATCCTAAGAAAAATAAAATGGGTTTACCAGCTTATTTGAATAAGCTGGTAATAAGCTATTTAGGGCTGAAAGCTTAAAGCTACAAAAAGGGCTTATAAGAAAACTGGCCCAAGGATCTAACGAAAAAGACCCAAGGGCGCAGTGGTAAGTGTGTGTGTGTGTAAAGCTAAGGTCGCAGGTTCGAGTCCTGGCCCTTTGTTTTTGCACTTATTTTTTTTTAAACCTTTTTGGAAAAACTTAAAGAACACGTGAAAATAAGCAACTTTAAAAAAAACTTATTACTGAATCTTGGAAATAAGCTAGATAAATGCTGAAAAAGGTGACACTTTAGGCTTATTGAAAACCATTTGACTTAGTTAAAACTGTTTGCTTTTATAAGCATTAAAAAGACCAATAAGCTAATATAAGACTAAAAAGCTAAGAACAGATCTACACTTAGACCTAATAAGCATAAAGGGTTAAAAATAAGCAAATTCATAAGCTAAAAAACCACTAAAACATATAGACAACAGACATAGAAAAGTCTAAAAGGACTTTATACAAAATTTTAAGCTAGATGTTTAAAGAAATAAGCACTTCAGAAAAAGCTACTAACCAAAAACAGATGAACCTCTATACCTAAAAGACTTAAATAAGCTAGACTTAAACAAATTAGAACAAGAAATAAGCTAGAAATTTTTTTGAGAAAGACAGATATTGCTACTAGCATGTTTAGCTTTTTAGCTTTTATTTGGAATTAAAGATAGATTTGCAGCTTAATTTAAAGGCTCAATAAGTAAATTCTAAAGCTAAAACCTAAAAACAGATTGAACTTATAATGTGCTAAGCTTAATCCAACCAAATTAATCCTAAATTAAGCTATGACTTTTCCTAAAATAAGCTGCATAAACAGCCCCTCAAATCCTTAAAATCTCATGACTATTTTTGGCAATAGTATCTTAAAGGCTAAACCAAGCCTAAACTGATTCACTTTGGCACATTATGAGCCAAATTGAGCATTAAAACAACACTTGAAATGCAAATAAAAGGACTTAGCTTAATATTGCAGTTTTAGGAAATTATTAAAATGGAAGCTTTAAGAAACTTATTAAAACAGACTTCAAACTTAAGAAAACTACAATTAAACTTACTAAAACTAAACTTAAGGCTTAATTTGAGCTTAATCAAGCTATCTTAATAACCAAAAGTAGCACAAGCAGTTTTAACTGCTTGTGCCAAACACCCCCTTATTTTCTTAAATACCAAAAACAGATTATAAAAACTTGTAAAACATGAAAACAGATTTAGCATAAGGTTTTTGAAAGACATTTAAGCAATAAAATCAGAAAGTAAAGCACTTAACAATAAGTTGGAACAAAATGCATATTTTTGGATTTTTGAGACTGATTTTATCAAAACTAAGTAATACTTAAAATCAATAGATGAAAAGCTTTAAACTAAATCAAATAAGCAACAATAAAACTGAATAAGCAAAATAAGCATAATTAAGCAGTTAAATAAGCAAATGCATAAAATAAGCTAAAAATGTGAAATAGAAGTCTAACCTTTGTCCTTTGCTCAAAACAAGGACTAAATGCTCTTAGAGCTAATCAACTAGCTCCAGCTTATCAAAGATAAGCTGGTAAGAAACCATAAGCCCTTCTCTTTTTGGCTTATCATCCATAAAGCTTATCATGACCCTTTTTAGATTATGTAAGTGATTTGAGAGGTAAAGCTCAGTTAAGCTTTTACAAAGCTTAACTGAGTGAGGTAAAAGTCAAATAGGGTAATAAGAGCGTATTCAAGCTTATCTCAATACATTCAAACAAAATTTGCATAAAAGTTAAACACGAATTTTAAAGGAAACTTGGATTTTATTAATCAGAGAAGTTTACAATGCTTTTTAAAAGGAAATTACATGAATTAAAATTACAATAAGCGGAAAATAAGCTAAATTACACTACTAAAAGCTTAATTAAACTACTCCTACACTACATACTTCTCTGTGTGATTCTCCTTTCCTATTTATAGTGAAGAGGGGAACCTTCTAGCCCTTAGGACGCTCCCCCATCTTCAATCAATCCTGTCCCTTGATCTTTTAATCATCTCTTTCTACCCTTGGATCTCTTACACGTCAAATCCACCAATAGTATGCCTTGGGATCGCCAGCGTGGATAAAATAGGAGTCAGAGGTGTCAGGACTCTCTCTAGAAGCATACGAGCGTGTGAGGGAGTGAGGATTTACCCTGGGTGAAATGATGGAGGGAAAAGTGGAGAAGATGTACAATACATCTTATTTTAACTACACAGTTGACCTGTGTTTGACCTTAGGTTTATAAATGGATATTGGACCTGGGTATAGAGTTTGGGCTTGGTTATTATTTTAGGCCAGGATCAGGAATTGGATTTATTTTATAAAGGTTTAGGATTTATAAGTATTTATTCTTAATGGGCTGACCCGGCCCAAACCAAGCTTAAAAACAAAATCATCGTTAAATACTAGTTAAGATGCTAACACTACTCATAAAATCTAATTGTGTATGCATAGCTACTTTCCGCTCCCTTATTCCCTAAATCCTCTAAATATTTTATTATTATTATTTGTGACAAATAAATTAATGTCTTATTCATATAAAGTCAACCCGGTTTAGACCATAATTAGTTTGAAATCCTTTCCTAAAGAGAGGATATGGTGAGAATAAGATCCACATTAAGGTTCTAATTTCGCATGATTTAGGGGTTATCCTTTTTATTTCATCTGAAACAACTCAACTAAGAGTCTAGAGACGAAGGCTTTATTTAGATAACCCCGGAGTTGAAATTTGGCTTTATTAATATTATTATTGTAGCAACATTATTAAACCTCGGTCATTTAAACAACTGCCACATCGGTTTGCGAACCGACCATGGTCCAGGAGTCTTTGTTTCGACCTCGGTAATTTCCTCGACCTTTTAGAAGGCTGCAACATCGGTTGTGAGCCGGCAAGATGCAGCAAACTTTTATTAGTCTTGGATTATTATTACTAAGTGCCTTATTTTGAAGACTGCCACATCGGTTGTGAGCCGGCAAGAGGCAGTAAACTTTTATCAGCCCACAGTTTTTATTATTATTATTACCTTCACCCTTTAAATGACTACCACATCGGTTGTGAGCCGGCAAGAGGTAGTGGTCTTATTTCGGCTTCGGTTTATTACATAACTATTATTATTATAGCCAAATTTCAAGTCCTATGGTCTTTTAACTACCCAGACAACGGTAGCGAGCCGTCAGGAATCGGTAGCCTATTTCTCTACAACACTGACAAAACCTCGATGTGTACCTTACTTTCACCAGAAGGAATCTCTACGAAGTGACTTAAACTAAGAATCACAAAAACCTAAAGAAACTTTATTTATTCAACAATTATATAAAGTTTATTAAGCTGATGGGAGCAAAAAGCCACAATTAACCTCTATGAGCTCTAAAGAGATCCAACTACTCTACGTTTAGCATTTAACTTATATAAAACTCTATCATTTCTCGTTCTTCGCAAATTTAAAATCTTTAATAAAAAGATCCGTGAATGCTTAGTCTAATAAAACAAGCTTTGCATATTTAAAGTCTATCATGGAAACTTGCAAACTCTTGGCTTTTTCAAGCAAGAATTCGCGTTTTAAAGCTTCTTGTAGAAAAGACTAGCAAAAGTTTAAATTTATATAAGTTAAGAGGCAAGCTAGAGCGCAACATGCTCGATCAAGTCAAAATTTATTCCTTAAAAAGACAAAACTATGTGTCAAAACAATTATTCTATTTTTGAAAAAATTTAAATTTTGCATAAAATCACATATTTTTGGTGGAAAAACGAGGTTACGTGAAGACAAGGCAAATGCAAGTAAGATCGAATCGAAAGATCCCCCCCCCCATACTAGAATTACACATTGTCCTCAATGTGAGACTGTCACCCCCATACTAATTTTAAGGCATAATCCAAATATTATGGGGTCTCTACACCAATCTAAAGTCATTTATTAATTATGCTAATAGATAAACGTTAAATAAATAAGATCTAGGATATCGAATTCCCATATATAAGCAAGCGAAGGATTTGAAGAACGAGTGAACGATGGACAAAACCACGAGCACAAGAGTCTTCATAATCCAAGGCAATCCTGGACATAAAACACGAAACACGAGAAAGGAAGAGGCGAGCCTCCTCACATCACACTTATTAATAATAATAATACTAATATACTACTACTAAGGATAAGCATGGGTTGCCACTCACGAAGCGCTTGTTTTTGTGCGAGTCTCTAGCTTGACTCTCCCAATATCATCGTGATATTAGGGACGAAACAAGTGGAAGAGCAAACTTCCATTAGATATTCATATGCCACCGGCTGTAAAAAAGAAAAATGAAAAGCGGAGATGCCGGGGTCAAAAATGATATCCTCACTCCCGGAGGAAAGAGGAAGAGAAGAATTCATCGGATAAGTGAAATAAGGAAGGAAAATTTGGATAACATATGTGAAGGAAAGATAATGGCGATCCTCAAAGGGTAATTTCACATATGTTGGAGAAAAAAAATTCTCCAGAATACTGGGGTCGAAAACTTTATCCTCGGTCATCAAATTATCAATTGGAGCATCGTACAAAATCTTTTTCCAATCATTCGCTTTAGATTCCAAATCAAATAAATCATTATTCTCTTCGAGAGGCGGTTCATCGGTGAACCCCTCGAGAATGGAAACAACGCTCATCTTAGGAGTAGACGGATCACAGCGAAGTAGAAACTCAATCTCATCAACGTCGCCACTCTCGATGTTCTCTAACACCTCATCAAAAAGAGGATTTACGTCACTAAAGATGTATTCGTCATCGAATTTGAAAAGAGGGTTTGAGTAAATTTTAACTTTATCTTTCGAAACGACCTCATCGGATAGTGACTCGTCATCACTAGAGGTATAATCATCATTTGAATAGAAGAGAGGGTTAGAGAAAGTCATGGGTTTTTCCTCATAAACGTTAGAAGCTAAATCACAATCACTATCACTCTCAGATGTATCCTTGGACTCACTTGAGATTGGAACAAGGTCCTCAACACTAGACTTTATTACTTCGTCCGATTCCTTTTCAGGAATAGTGCTAAGATGCTCAACCCTTATGATGAGAGAGTCCTCGGGCTCCAAAGTTGGTAAAACGGGTGTGATTGCAATAGACGGATGTATTTGAGAATCAATTTCATTCAAAGGAATAGTACTCCTCGCGTAATCATAGTCATCATCGTCATCATAGCAAAAAGATTTGAAACGTTGCAAAGGATAAGTACTAAGATTAGCCACTTTCTCAAGATCCTGAAGCTCTTTCTTTTTATTGATCTCAATACTTATTCTATTGAATTTACCTTTAAGTTCATCAATCATACTTTCACATTCCCTTCTAAAACGAATACCTATTTTTTTATTATGATAATCTTTAATTTGTAAGTCATTACTTAAACTTAACATTCATCTAAATATTACTGCTTTAGATCCTCCATATTTTGGATACTCATTTCTTGAAGATGTGATTTATCGATGCTAGCCGCCTGCTTTTGTTGAAGTAACTTTTCACAAAATGATTACATTATTTGAAGAAGTTCATAAATCTTTTGCTGATTATGGTTCTCTTGAATACTCGGAGCCTGGTGATTGATGGAATATTGCGAGGGTTGGTCAAAACCGGAATAGTTATAATTATGCTCAAATTGGTTTTGATTCATTGGTTGACATTGAAAACTTTCATGAGGACCCCCACAGTTTTCACAGCAAAGATATTGTTGTGAAAAACTCTGCTTGATTAAGGGCCTTTCTTGCAATGCATTTATGAATACTGCGGTAGGATGGATGTGTGTCAAAACCAGACCTAGTGTTTAGAATTATGCCTCAAAGTGAGTTTGTGATTCATCGATGATGACATTGAAATACATTACATGAAGGTACCTCTACGTTTTTCACAGCAAAGAATATTGTTGTGGAAAACTCGTAGATGAATTGCTATGGATAATAATTATCACTAAAGTTTTGAAAAAAAAATTTGTAGCTCGGTTCACTGCTCTTTAGACAAGCGGAGAACTCGTGTCGGTGACAATTCATAACCATGTGAGAATCATTTCCCACATACTCGCCCCGAGTTTGATTCGATACTGTGGTTGTGGAGGTTTGGTAATAAACGTTTGGAGGAATCATGTGAAAGTATTTGGATTAGGAGCATCAATGGATGAATTTTTGTCACTTGAAGTGCAAAACAAACAAAATCCTTCGTTAAGAGCATATCCACACCACTTGCAAGTACACCATTGACAACGTATACCTACTTCTAACGGATCTTTGCAATGAAAACAATGTCATTGGTCGGAAGAAGATGTGTGGGGTTGTGAAGGTGGGTTAGAAATATCGGGAGTTTGATTATAAGAATTTAGATTAGAGTCATAGATGGGCTCATTTCTGAAACTCACATTAGTACAATGCCAACAATTTCCACCGTTAAACAGACCTCCACACCACGAGCATCTTGAAAACCAAGACATTTTGGAGAATTATCGGATAAGAAGGTTAAGAGAATAAGAATTAAACGATATAATACGAGGGATAAAGAAGCAATATTTTAATAGATTTTCAAATATGCATAAAAATAAGAAAAGAAGATATTTTTGGTAACCTGAAGAGTCAAAAGTGTTACGGTTTAGTCTTTCTCTAGAAAAACGGCAAAAAGAAGCGGAGAATGCATGAGGGTGGCGTAAGCCGCGAAGCGTTTTATAAACCTTCTCCTTCGGGTCAAGTTCGTAGGATTGGCACCCTCCTTATTACCTCTCTTATAGTTTGTTAACTAATGATGAGCCGAACGATACTTAACAATAGGTTAGTTTTCAATATTTAAAATAAAAGAAAATAAGAATAAAAGTGTAATTATTTTTGTTTTTTATATAAATAAAATGACAAACTTTTACGGGGAAAGGATCTTCAGGCATCGAACACGAACAATCTCTGCAAAAATCCATACACCTTCTCCCCTTAGGCACACGTGCCATTTGATCGTTCGTCTAAAATACGTTATTAACAAATAACCCTCAATTATATATAGATATTATATATTAATATTATATAATAAAATAACATATACTATACAAACAATATGTAAGTTAGGTATCATACAATATTATTCTTAAGGAAAGAATAATAAGTAATCCAGACAGGGTATCGTTCTCCTCGGTGTAGATGGATTGGAAATTTTATGGTTTTTATGTCAGGAATCGACTTGAAATATCATTAAGATCTGGTATGTTTCTAAATAATAATGCAAAGGGTAAAGCAATTAAAGGCACGCTAAGCTAAAAATAAAGGCACAATTAAAACCTAACGAAAATTAAGCACTTAACCAATAATTAACGACTAACGGGAAAACAAAATATTATCAAATTAAACTCTTAAAACTTAAAATGCCAATTAATTAAACTAAAATGCATTAAACTATAACGGGAATTTAAAAACGCAACTAAAAACCTAAATTATCAAATTTTACCCCTAAAAATGTAAATTTCAAATCTAAAAGTCCTAAATGTATATAAATATTTTGAAAAAGAAATTATATTTTTAGAATTTTATAGTTTAATTTTATGAATTTAAAACTAATTTAATCTAAAAATGTTATTAAAAATATTAAACTAACATATAAAATTCTAAAAAATTTAAGAAAGATGCTTTTAACTATGTAAAACTTAAAAAAAATTGGAAAATAAGCTGAAGACAATAAGCAGTTAAAAAGCAAATAAGCTTAAAACTAAGAATGACTATAAATATTTAATGGTACATGCTTATAAACGAAAAAGACCCCAGGGTAGTTGGTAAGTGTGTGTGTGTGTGATGGAGAGGTTACAGGTTCGAACCCTGTGACCTTTCTTTTTGATAAAACATTTTTTTTTATATTTTCTCTTTGGAAAAACGCTAATAAAATAAGCAAAAACTAACAACTTTAATAAATGGAATTTTTGACAAAACTTAATAATAAGCTAGAAAAAGCTACTTAGAACTGACAGAATGATATTTAGGATTTAGACAAATAAGCTAAAACTGATTTGCTTCTTTGGACTTAATGAGCAAAAGGAAAAACAACTTTAAGCCTAAATCACGATCCCTATCTTATACTATAAGCTCATTAGGAACTAAAATGATAAACAAATAAGCTAAACAGCACTAAAAGCGTAAAAGACAGAACAGACCACTAAAACAGACTAAAAGGTTTAACACTACTTTTTAAGCTAATCCTTAATAACTAATAAGCATTAGAAATAAGCCGTTTTAAACTATCTATGATTAAGAATGTGAATCTAATAACCCAAAATAAGCAAGAATTAAGCACTTAAGTTCAGAAAATAAACTAGAAAGGAACAAGTTAACTAGGGCAGACTACACCTATTCTTTTTGGCTTTTTAAAATAATGACTAGTTTTCAACTTAATTTTAAGACTCAAAAGCAAATTAAAGGCAATAAAAAACTTTAAAAACAGATTAATCTCAACTATAATGACACAAATAAGCCTACAAGAATTAAAGTAAACCTAATTAAGAGCAATAAGCTAGGAACAAGACCAATGAAACTAACAGATTACACCTCTTGTTTTTGAACTTGACTTGAGATGAAAAGACTACTTGCAGACTTAAGGATTTAATAAAATGAACTAGAAAACTCAACAAATCCTAATTTAGGTTTATTAAATCTATTATTTAAACTATTATTAGAGGTTATAAATGTCTGGTGAAGACTTAATAACATCTGAACATAGAATTGCTTATGGCTAATCTATCTTGTCCCAACCCCCCTTTAAGTTTTTAAAAAATCATTTAAATAGCTAAGACATATCTCAAAAAGCTCAAATAGCGGAAAAAGGGGACTAATTACTTTGATAATTAAAGAGAAATGATTAAATATCTCATGAGAATAAGTGATATAACATTTCTATACACGTATAATATAATATAATAAGTATAGAAAGTACCAAAGGTACCCTTGAGGACAAAGGTTCTAAAAAAGGTTAAATCTGTACAAAAATTTATTATATCTAATACAAAAAATAATAATATTTACGTATATTAACCGGAAGTATGAATCCCGCGGTGTTTCCACCAATGATTCGTTTTGTTGAAATCTTACGTTTTCGAGTGTTGGACAATGATTTGAATACGCAAGATTGATTTGATTATCTATAACTCTAATTAAAAACAATATTAGAAATAAACAACAAATGCAATTAATGTGCTATAAACAATTAATCGGGACAGTAAAACCCGGACAAATAAGCATAATATACTAATTTAATTCTAAAAATGCAATTAAATCTTCTACTAAAGTTACTGATGAATACTTATTTGAAAATTTTTGAAAAAGGAAAATTATTTTTATTTTTTGATTATTTTTGAATTTATTATGAATTTAAAACTAATTTAATCTATTTAAATCCTAGTAAAAAGTAAATTAAATCCTAAAAATTATAAAAAATGAATTTTAACTTTAGGAAAATCTAAGAAAAGATAAAAACTCAGAAAACTATTTTTAACTGTTTTTTAGATAAATTCCTATTGTTTTGGAAATTTACAATTTATATAGCCTTAAAATGAGTAAAATATAAATATCTAAATAAGTCGGTAAAAATGAATTTTAATTGAAGATGTAAAACTAGAACTAATTTTTCTAAAACTAAAAACTATTTTTTTGTATTTTTCTAAAAAAATTCGATTATTTTTTATTAATTTATCGAAAGTTAAACCTCGATGAAAAAGATCTAGAAATTAATATAATAAAGGGGAAAATACAAAAAAAAATTAGGAATACTCCTTATTGTAACAAAGAACAAGGAAAAATAAGAATAATCCCCCCGTAGCTTATCTAATAAACTGAGGAAATAGCTTGAAAATGCTAAGGCTTTTATTATTAAGGCTTCAGGATAAAACGTGGTTATTATTAAATGGAAAGTTTATAGAATGTAAGGAATGAGATAATGTAGGCAAACTGGTTTTAGGCGTTTGGGTTGTAGTGTGTGAGGTTCTTGGGTTCATATATGTCCCAGGAACAGTTTTTATACTATTATATATATTATATCATATATATTATATATATATACTATTTATATATTTATTAGTATACTTTATTTTTAGTATATATTTATATATCTTATTGATATATATTATATATATATATAGTATACTTTTGAAAAACGCATAAAGAACAAAGATTGTGTTGATTACACTGTTGTTTTAGAAATTTAAGTAAGAAGAATATAAACTGAAACTCAAATTAAGACTCTCAATAAGCTTATGATACAAAATAGCTGTTTCAGGAATTTGCTTTTTGAGAGTTTAAAGTTATTTTTCAGCTAATGATTGCACACACTCATTTTAAGTATTTTCAAACAAAAAGCTATTCTAGAAAAGCTTAGGATAGTAAAAGTAGTTTTGATAAGTACCTAGTACTATAAACACTTAAAGGCGAATACATTCTATGATCATAAGAAGCAAACCTCAGAGTAACTATGACTACAAGCTTAAAACAACTCTAGCTAAACATGACATTAAGCAAAAAGAAGATTGAGCTGTGGAGAATTTTAGAAATCCTAGTTATAAAACTAAATTTCTTAAATGATATAAAATAATACTATTATGCTAGAAATCTTAAAACTAAAAGTAAGTTAACATTACGATTGTTTTTCGTTTTTAGGAATTTTGATGCAACTTTAAAAGCAAATGTACCCTAGTAAACAAGCTAGAAATTGAAAAGCTAGTTTTAATCTATTTTAACCTATATGTAATTTAAAAGCCTACTTAATTTTAGAAGCTAAAACCTAATTAAGATAACCTAAATTGATCAAGAAGGACTGCAGTAGGATAATTTCTGAGAGGTCCTGCTGATGCACTTTCGGCAACATGGTCAAAACAATATACAGGTGACCTTAGTGGTCTATCACTGCAATAAACAAACCTAATATGAGTTTTGTACAATATCTAGCAAATAGAAGCGTACAAAGCTTGGATCCAAAATTCTATATTAGCTTTTGAAATCAAACTACCCTGGTGCACAAATTATAAAATCATCCTTAACTTGCTAGATTTTGAAAACTAACTTATGAAAACTACTTAACTACTCTTTTAAAATGATTAAGAAAGTGATTCAAACAATGAGCTCAACTGCATTTGACATTTAAGTGGTCAAACCTTATTAAACCAAACACTCCTTTAACTAAGGCACAATCCATTTAAACTTGAGATTTTAAAATCTAGCTAGAAAAGCCTAAGTACCAGATATCAAATAGCTTATAACAAGCTTGATATACATAAATCAATAATCAATTAAGCTAGAATCAAAGATCTACAAGCTAAGCTTATTATTTTTTGGTTTTTATGATTTTATAAGACAAAATGAGAAAAACTAAAATCTAAGCTACATAGACTAAAAACAGATTATCAAATGAAACTAATAAGCACATAAGATGACATTAAGCACAAATAAGCAAGCTAATAAGCAGATTATAAGCAGATAAGCAAATTTAGACTAGGAAAATTAAGGCAAGTAAAGTAAATGAACACTTACAATCAACCTTAGCTAAACAAAGGTTAAATTTGCTCAAAGAGCTTATCAACAGCTCTGGCTTATTTAAAATAAGCCAGTAAAAGTCCTTGGAAGCTCTTCCATTGTTAGCTTCCCTTCCAAAAGCTCAAAAGTCCAATAATCCAAGGTTTTAAACTGATTTTATAGATTTAAGTATGTTAAAGGCTTATTTAAGCTCAATCTTAGCTTAGAGACTAAGAGAGCTAATAAGAGCTTATTGTGAGCTTATCAAACAGTACACAAACACTTGAGCTTATTGAGAGCTTATGACAATTGTATTAAAGGAAAACTAGATTTCATTAACTAGAAAAATCATTACAAAATATTAAAGCTGAATTACATTGACTTGAAAGAGAAATTTTATAAACTAAAAACTTAATAAGCTAAAGTTACAATTTATCTAAAAATCTAAAAGCTAAAAAACTCGGTGTATGTGTGTGAGTGAATGAGTCTTTTTATAGTAGCCAGGGGAAGCTTCTAGGGGCTTGAGTCTGTTGTACGCTCCTCTTGATCTCATCCATCCGTTTATCTCAATCATTGGATACTCCTTAGTCACCGTTGGATTAGATTCTTGTCACACGGATTGCCAGCGTGGCAATCCGTGATGTGACAGCTTGTGTGCTACTTTTGTGAGTGAAATAGCATAAAAATCAATCTCCTTGTGTGCTTTCTTACTTGCCACTGTGTCATCCTTTGTCCAAAATTGACCAATAGAAAAGCTTGGTGACTTTATCCTGCCAATGTGTCCTCTGTCCCTTGAATTATCCATTCAGATATCTAATTACCATTTGCCCCTTGATTTCAACTCTTGGTAATTTGAAGAAGATGGATGAATAGTAAAAATTATCTTCGCGCCTTTTTTAACTGACAAAGGGGGGTGCGTTTGATTTATTTGACTTGGGCCTTATTCTCGTTGACTTTGGGCTTATTCCTTAAAGGTTGGGCCTAGTTTTTTTAAAATTAGGCTTGGACCTTGGTGTTGGATTTGTTATATAAAAAGTAACGGGTGTTAACTCTTTTAGTTATAAGAGTTAACACCGTTAGGTTTTTAGGGATTATTTTTGTAATTTTGGAATTAGAGAGGGAATGATTTGGAAATATTTGGAGTTTTTTCTTTTTGTGGTTTGACTTAAGTTGACCAAAGGTTGACTTGAGTTGACCACTTTTGACTTTTGATAGCTTTCTCCCGGCTCTTTGCGTGCTCTACTGTTCCCGTGTTCGTGTTTGCCCGGTTTTAAATGTTTTCTTGTGATTTTTGCATTATCCGTACCTACACAATCACAAAGACAAAACAAGCAATATTCAAGCATTTAAAGCACAAATTTATCTTTTTAGGGCTATTTTTGATATAAAATGGATATGTGTTTTCACACATATCAATGTGCCGAGAAGAAATATTGCTACATGGGACAATCTCACCTTTGAATTCATATAACTAAAAGTGGAACGTGAAACTTGGAAAGGTTCTTTAAGGAAGTAGTGAAGTTATTTATGGGAAGAATTAAGAAGTCACAAGTTATAAAACACCCCTATTTTCCCATTTTTCTAAAACTTTTCATTTTTTTATATATATTTTTTTATATTAATAATAGATTATTTTGACTTTCATTATTTCCATAACTATTAGGGATCATAGAACGAGATGCATTTCGATTTCGGAATGCCCAACAAGGATAAGTCATCGTCTCCCACTTTTCACTTATCCAAGCTCCAAGCTTAAAACAAATCATAGTTAAATAACATAAGGATGCTACACACTTACTCATATTTGCAACTTGTGTGACCTTTTCACTCCCGCCATTATTTATTTTAAAGTGAGTGTGCTAGTTGAATTTCAACCATGGATTCAACATTTTGCAAATAATACATCATGCTTTACGGTCCACCTTAGAATATGAGTTTGAAGGCGAGATCATCCATGTAGCGTTGTCTCGGCAATCCCCAACCTTACGGCTAAGTGACACGGCTTTTGACACCCACAAGAGACTAGTATCGGGGACTAACGGGATACCTTAGGTTTCAAAAAACTCTCAAGTTTCCCGGATTACATCGCTTAATAAAATAGAATAGTCAAAGTGCAAAAGCATATTTGAATTTAACAAAAAGAAGTCAATTTATTAATTCACACTTAATTATTTAGACATTTATGCAATTGTAACCCTCGACCTTTTAGAAGGCTGCAACATCGGTTGTGAGCCGGCAAGATGCAACAAACTTTTATCAGTCTCGGATTTTTATTATTCTTACTATGGGCTTTCTTTAGAAGACTACCACATCGGTTGTGAGCCGGCAAGAGGTAGTAAACTTTTATCAGCCCACAGCTTTTATTATTATATATTTATTTTTATCTTTACACAATTTTTTATAAAGACTTCTTTTTTGAAAAATTCAAGTATAAATTTGAACTAAGACTAAAATTTTTGCTATATATATTACATAAAAATTGTTGATTTAAGTTTAATCTCCAAAAACAGCACGTATATTAATCCGGTTAAGAGCTTATGGGAGAAAAAGCAACAAGTTACATACATGAGCTCTTAAGATTTCCAAATAATCCTTGTTTAGCATCCTACTCATACTTAACTCTATCATTTTTCATTCTTCGCAAATTTAGCGAACGCTTAGCCTAAAAGTTAAGGAACAAGCTAGAGCTCAACACGCTCGATCGGGTCAAAATTTATTCTTATTCTACCCAGTAGGAAAGTCAAAATTGTGACACAACACTTATTTTATTTTGGAAAAATTTTAAATTTTTTCATTTTTTTTTTAAATTTTGGTCGGAAAAACAGCGTACGTGAGAACAATGGCAAAAATAGGTAATATCATATCGAAGATATACTACCCCATACTAAAATTAAACATTGTCCTCAATGTTTCCTAGCCTAAGACTTAAAA
>BQNB010038157.1:0-48949 GCA_026074375.1 Tanacetum coccineum | reverse complement strand
TATATATAATGCATGCACTAAAACATATAAGATAAAAACATAAGAAACTTACTTAGGTACTTAGCAAAAAAACACTATCAGGTCATTGCTCCTCAACTATTTAATCATGAACAATGATGATTTTCATGTATTTCTTATGCACTATAATCTTGTCTTTGACCATCAAAGAAATAATCCATAAAACAATAAGTGGTTATGTCATAAACATATAATTGACTCCACTATAATATTACCAAAATTTGAAAATTTGCAATGGATTTCTAACGGAAATAAATATAAATTTTTTTTATATTTATTTTAAGTATTTTGTTGCAAATCCGTAAGAAATTTTGTATATTTTTTACGCATTTGCAACGGAGTATTTAAAAATAAGTAAAAGAGGATTTAGTTAAGTTTTTGCAATGGATTTGCAACGGATTTTTGTGTGGTTGCTAATCCGTTGCAAATCTGTTACAAACCCATTGCATATTTGCTACGGAAATTTTCCGTTGGAAATTTTCGTAGCATTAGGTCACTTGTGTAGTAGTGTTACGAGTTTTTTTAGGAGGTAGGTTATGATACCATATTAATGTGAATTACTGAATGAATTATGATAATAAGTTCGATACATTATATGGAGTACAATGAATATTTTAGAAGCGGGTTATAGCACAATAAACTAATATATCGACTAACACCAACTTGAACATTCAAACACTTTATATTTATAAGGTTCTCTCCTTGTAATCCTTTAACCCCATTTGTTATTTTGTTTGAGAGTATAATCACCATGTTCTTGCTTGAGTGTAATAAAATTTCTGCCGTGCGTTCTCGATTTAGTCCATCCCAAATATCAATCCATATATTCCTATTCATGAACAAGTTGTAATCGATTTTTGCATGTTTCAAAGTTAACTAGGAGTACACTTTTCTGGATAAAAGTAGTGGTGTTTGAATTCGACTTAATTGACTTAATATGAAAAACCTGAAGTTATTAAGTCATATGAAAACTGTTTGTTTGTGACTTTTTTTTTGAACGGCAACTTTATTAAAAACCACTAGCAAGGAGCTAGAAAATTACATAGAAATCAAATGAGGGTGTTGAAGCCAACTAACCCAATTCAAGGTTCTATTACCTCTAGCTAAATACCAATTAAACGACTGTAAGACAATCTCATCGAAAATAGCATCTTTACAAGGATTAGAATCCGCAAAAAGGAGGTGATTTCTGAAATTCCATAAACTCCATCAAGAGACGTAAAAAACACCTTCTAACACTTCTTTAGACTTAGCACCAAGGCGTAAATGTTTGAACCAACCTTGCCAATCTGTATACGAATTAAAAGAGTGAAAATCCAAGTCCTACCAACGACATACTAACCTTGTCACTCATCTCTCGCCAGCAGCACCGAAAAAAATAAATTGAGAAGAATCTTCTGTTCTCCGTCACTAACTCGGCTAGATAAGGGAATCGATCAAGGATGTTTCTCTGACTAAATCCGAACGTGTAGGAAGACGATCTTGGAGAGCCTTCCAAACAAAAACATTAACTTTAATCGGGATACATTTAATCCAACGCGTAGGCGTATCAGCTTTAGGAAGAAAGGTCTCATCAAGAAAGTTTCGAACATCTTTGACACGAAAAACACCATCTCCATTCAAATCCTAAACCCACCTATCCTCCGAATTAGATAACAGAGTCGATTCAATAAGACCCATGAGATGATCAAGCTGCTGAGCTTCTAACCCCCCTCGAACAGGACGGCGAAAGGAACAAGTAACAGGGACACAAAATTTATCTACTACAGAAATGTCTTTAATAGTTTCTAAGGCAAATATACGAGGGAACAAATGCTTGAGCATAGAGTCGCCAATCCAACAATCATTCCAGAAACTTGTGTTCATGCTGAAAATATTAAGTAATAAAACTAAGGGCCTATTTGTTTAATTTTTTCATTAAGTCGTGTTTAATTAACAGATGATTTAATGTGGACAGCCTCAGTTTTATCACTTTATATTTTCAGCCATCTTTCTCAATTAAGTCATTAACAAACAACTTTCATATGACTTAATAAATTCAGTTTTTTTTCATATTAAGTATTAAGTCATTTTCAAACATCACCTAAGAGTGTCTGCATTAAGTTATCTTTTAATTAAACATGACTTAATAGAAAATTTTAACAAACAAGCCCAAATAATAATGGATTTTTTGAGTAAATATTTGTGATAGATTTTAGTGTTTGATAAACTTTTGGAATAATTTGACAAGTTCGGTTTTGTTGACCTAATTCATTTTTGGCAAGGGTGTTAGTTCTCGACCAAATCTGCACTACGTAACTATTATGTGGCTAATAATGATGGGTGTGTTAATGCATCTTGCAACTCAACATGCCTTTTGATTCATTATTCATCTTCAAAGGATGATCCTTTATATAAGCTTTTATTATGATAACATACATTTGCAACTCAAGAGTAAGTTGTTTTGCCGCTGTTAAACCTGAACAATCATTATTATCTCAATGTGAAGGTTGAGGGTTTTGTAATACCAGTAAGGACCTCTTCCTTTGTATGCTTTTAACTAATATCATCACCCCTTTATATATTTGATAACGTTCTTGCCCATTTTGAAAGAATGTCCATTTTTTAAAACCTATTTTGATGTATTGGACCAAGTTCATAAGAAATTTTCTGATGTCGTAAGCTCGATTTCATATAAATATTGACTAACGTTTCTTCTTACTATATACGGTCTTACTCTGAACCTCATTTCTTTTTCCTATGAAGCAGGTACATATTCATGAATATTGTTTTGATCCCCGATTATGAACTTTTGTAATTCAAAACATGAGGTACTGTTTTTTAATTTCATTCATGGGCAGTTTATTTGAATATAAAATGTTTCATTTTTAAATTTAGTTGTAGGGTTTTTTTGGATGATTGTTCGACTTTATTGTCGTTTTGCTTCTGATTTTGTTGTAGTTTTCAAATGTATTCCTACATCGTTTTTTGACATTCAACACCAGAAGAAAGACCTCCATTGTAAGGTAAAATCATCGACTCAAAAGATTAGATAAGGAGCCCCACAATATCCATCTTGAGTTTCTATCTTGAGACCAACACCATATGTCATCAGTTACAGTGAGTCTCTCTCTTTTCTTATTGATATATGCACACATGTATATACGCTTACACATTAGTGGTTTTCCTATAGACACTATCTTTGTCTTTAGATTGTACATGAGAAAAGCTCTATATGTAGGTTGACAGAGCTGATCAACGATCTTGCCTTATGTGAACTACCATGTCAAGCTCTTTGCTAGAGAATACAATAGAACAATTGTTTTACATTGTTCTTTTACAATGCATACTTAGTTCACCATATAGGTTCGGGTCTGTTGGGACATAGTGCTATGTAAGGTAAGATGGACATGTAACGGGCCATCTTTAGCACGGTTCATAAAAAGGACATTTTCTCTTTAATCTAATTTTTTTATAAATTAAATTGTGTTAATTATTATTGCACAATCAGTATAGTTACAAAATATGTCTAAATCATTGAATAAAAGAATAATACACTTATGTCAACTTTAAACCTGCTTGACCCGTTTAACCTACGAAGTTAGAGATGTTTTCACTTGATTTATTTGACCCGTTTAACGATAAACATACGCACCTGGACCTATTCAGAAATAAATGAATTGAAGTTTCCACTCATAGTTGTATATGTATGGGAGATTAATTTTATGAGTTTGTTCATTAAAGGGAAAAATATTTCTAGATTCAATAGGATGGCGACTAAAATTGAACTATAATTGTTGCAGGACTGATGCATTCAAGTGTAACACAGAAAGATTGATGAATGAACTCAAAATAATTGCTGAATCAGCAGAGAAAAAAATTAGAGAACATAGAAGAACAAGCAGAATTGCTAAATCAACAGAGAAAAAAATTAGAGAAGATAGAAGAACAATCTTAGTATCCCTTTTTCTTCAAATTGAAGATTCCTTCAAGACATGGAAAAATATACTAACGTGGAAGCTTTATAAATAATCATGGATATCTTGCTCTAAAAAGGTACACTTATTCGAATATGAGGAAGATGACTGATTCCTTCAAAGCTAAATTAGGCAGAGAAGGGGTTATGGTCCTGTGTAACAAGGAACATTACCAAATGGTAATAGTGCCACAATCATTAATATCGTAGTGTTCCCAATCCCATGCGTCTCATTTTTGAAGACTTATCTACTCGAAGATATCCAACCTCAACATCGTAGTGTTCCAAATCCCGTATGTCTCAATTTTTTATAAATTGGCCATTGTTGACAAATGTCTAGACTTTAGTGACTTACTGCATGGATCAGCTTTCAAATACTTCAGAGAAATCAACCTTGCATTCAAATTTATGTTAAGTGTTGGTTTTGTTTAAGTGTGGTTTTTTGAAATATGTCATAATTTAAAAATAATAAGAATCTGTTTTGTGGATATTATTGAACATACAATTTTGATGGCAATAGGGAGCCAGGGAAGATGAAATCTCTGTTGATAACTGAAATAGGTTATGTATTGCATTATTTATAAAAAACAATTTTTTCATTAATTGGCAATCTAACTATGAATGATGAAATGGCGGGGACTCTGATCTTAGAAAAAAAATCTAAGTTATGTGCTTTTTTTGCATAAACGCAAGATAATTAGGTTTTTGTATTATTTTGGTTAGTATCCTGTATACATATTACCCACTTGGCTCAATGTGTAGTTTTACTCTTGTGCATTTATACGTGTAAATGCTTGTGAGGTACTACATTGACAAACATTGGTAATACCCGTACCATTCTAACTTGATTTTATTTCATTTTTACTGAGCTTATTGTGAGTCTAAAGCCGACATAACTATCTCAAACCTTTGAATTTTATTACAAATTGATGTTGCTATTCTTAGTGTGCAAATCACTTCCCTATAGTTATATATCGATTAGAAAGGGGTTTTGAATTCACAAAATTACTTTGTCCTTTGTCGGCTACTTTTTAAGTTTTACCATTTTACCGAACTAATACTACCACCATTTACCCGTTTTGAGGTTTAGAATGTAGTTCATTTGTTCCATATAAATGTACAATAACTCAACACATAGTTTCCGTTAACTGTATTCAATGACATGTTTTATATCATTTTTAACTTTACAACTATTCTTATGAACAACTTCATTTAAGTTTACTTTTGTTGTTTTTTTCGTCATATTTAAGTGTTCACAAAATGAACATGGACTAATCATTCTTTTCGTTCTAAAATAAAGTGTTGTTCTTGAGTGTAGGCGCACAGGCGATTGATCATGGCCTTTTAATTTTAAAAGCTTAAAAATATTAGCCTTGTATAAATCAAGTCAACGTTCAACAATAAAAGTCAAGAGTCAATAATCATCATCCAAGTCAAGTCAAGACATTTATTAGTATTTATTAGTCATTAATTTGTATTGGGCTCAAGCCCATGGTAACGATTCTAGAATGTTCTCTTATATCCTATATATAGGATAGTTGTTATCAATTGAAAGCAAGGAAATCAATTAGCCTTTCAATGTGGGATTTACCAATTCTAATATGGTAATCAGAGCCCCAAGTATCCACCACCAAAAACTATCAATAACATAATTGTTAAACACTGTTGAATGCAATTTTTTTTTGCTTTTGATCGCATGCTACCACTTTCAAAGATCTGCCATACAAGCTCACAATTGTTGACCAATATACACATATAATACAATTGTTTATTGGTCAATTGATTTTAATATTTTACCTTTGCGTCTTACTTGTCGTGTTTCGTTCACTTTTGCTGCCGTTCATTGCTTGCTGCTATTTATTTAATTGTTGCTTATTTACAACAGGTAACCTATGTTTCCTGTGCACAATTTCGCATGTCCCAGTCCAATTTACACGGCCTAACCAAATATGGGTCTTTTGTATTTTCATACAGGAGTTGGTCAAATTAATACTATTGCTCATCCAATGTCATATACAAACTCACCTCAAGTTTACTTAGCATCTACTGGCCCTATTCAGCCGGTCCATGTACCAACCTAACAGGCCCACTTGCTTGTCCATGTACCAGTCCAGCAAGCCCAAATGCCAGTTTGGAATATGGATACCGGAGCATCTTCTCATTTGGCGGATAATACAGGTATACTCACTTCTTTTAGTAATTCGAGCATGTATCCATCTGTATTTGTTGGCAATGGTCACTCTATTCCTGTCACTCATACCGGACATAGCTTCTTGCATACATCTTCTAAGCCTCTTCAACTTAATCATATTCTTGTCACACCTCATATAATTAAGAATTTAATTTCAGTTCGTCAATTTACTTGTGACAATGATGTTTCTGTTAAATTTGATGCTTATGGTTTTTCGGTAAAGGATTACCAGACTGGACGACTTCTTCTTCGTTGTGATAGTACGGGAGACCTTTACCCGGTCACTCAGCAACCTTCGTCTCAAACTCCAGTTGTTTTACTTTCATTTAGTTCCACTACATGGCACAGACGCCTGGGTCATCCCGGAGACGATGTGCTTCGTCGTTTAGAGTCAAGAAATTTAATTTCATGTCGTAAATCAAAGTTGTCTGCTTTGTGTCATGCATGTCAATTAGGTAAACATGCTAAGCTTCCGTTTTATAATTCCGAGTCTTCTGTTGATTCTGTGTTTGAAATCATTCACTCGGATATATGGACATCACCAATTCCGAGTGAAAGTGGAATTAAATATTATGCTATATTCTTAGATCATTTTTCGCACTTTGTTTGGGTCTACCCTTTGCACAAAAAATCTGATTTGTTTGATAATTTTGTTGCTTTTCGTGCTTATGTCAATAAACAATTTAATGTCGACATCAAGGCTTTGCAGTGTGACCATGGTGGTGAATATGACAACACCCGTTTCCATGACCTTTTCCGCCAAAATGGCATACAATTTCGGTTTTCTTGCCCTCGTACTTCGCAACAGAATGGCAAATCCGAGCGTATGCTTCGCACCATTAATAACCTTATCCGTACATTACTCTTTCAAGCTCACATACCTCCATCTTACTGGGTGGAAGCTCTTAATATGGCTGCTCACCTTTTAAATATATTACCTTCTACCGCCATTAATAATGAAATACCATTCACCAAACTCTATAACCAAACCCCCACATATGAACATTTGCGTGTCTTTGGATGTCTTTGTTATCCTCACGTTGATGTTTCACATAAACTAGAACCACGTTCCACACCTTGCATCTTTCTTGGTTACCCCGCCAATCATCGTGGTTATCGGTGTCTCGACTTAGCCTCCAATAAAATTATTATTTCGAGACATGTGCGGTTTGATGAAGACGTTTTTCCGTTTGGAAATGTTACATCTTCTAATAAACCAACATATGATTTCCTTTTACCACCTATACAAACTACGACCAATGAACCATTTGTTCAACACATGGATGAACCAAACAACCCAATTACGCCCCATCCTACAACCCCTCCAACTATTCCACCACAACCAGATACCCTTCCATCTCATAACTCAACACCAATCCCACCACAACCCGAAACCCATCCATCTCATAGCTCAACACCAATCCTAACTTCAGCCCAAACATAATCACATGCCCAAACGGTAGATAGCCATACTCCAATTCCCATAAATAATTCATCACAAACCATGCCTACCCATCCCATGGTCACTCGCGCTAAAGCTGGCATTTTTAAACCGCTTGAACGTATGAATTGTCATGTTACCACTACTTCACCGCTTCCTCGCTCTCATGTTCATGCTCTTCATGACCCTAACTGGAAAGAAGCTATGTTAGATGAATATAATGCTATAATTTACTCAACAAACATGGTTCTTGTACCCCTGTTCACTAACATAAATGGGTTCGTTCTATGTGGCTTTTCAAACATAAATTTAATGCAGATGGCTCATTAAGCATGTATAAGGCCCGTCTTGTTGCAAACGACACAGTCAAATATCAGGGTTATATGATTGTGATGAGACATTTAAGTCCATGGTTTAAACGGTCAACCATTCGTATCAGTTTTGCAGTCTTGCAGTTTCTTCGTAGCTGCCCATTCATCAACTGAAGTAAAAGAATGTTTGTCCTTCATGTCATCTTAAGCTGAGACTATTGTATTTGCATCAACCTCTTGGGTTTGTTGATCCTAAACAAACCTAATTATGTCTGACACTTGCAGACGATCTTTGGTATGGGCTAAGCAAGCCACGCGTGCTAGTTTCGGCGCTTTGCAGTTATGCTACAATGAGGGTCATTGTTCATCATAGTAAAACTGACTACCATCTTTATTTGCTTTCATCGAGGATCTGACATTGCATATTTGCTGCTTTAAGTGGATGAATTATTCCTACACAGCATCGTCTTCAACATTTTTACAGCGGATCAATGCATCCCACCAACAGTGAAGTTTCAGCTATTACGACCTTTGGTTCACTAAATTATTTTCTAGTATTTTTTGCTCACTGATCGGCCATCTGGATGTTTTTGTCTCAATCAAAATTGGATAGGAAAATCTGAGTGAGATCATATGCAAAATTCTAACCCGTGCCGGACCCCTATTGATACAGAGTCCAAGCTTGGTTCGGATGTTGACCCTGTCAGCGACCCGACTTTATATCGCAGCCTTGTTGGTGCTCTTCAGTATCTTACCTTTATGCGCCTAGACTTACCTTATGTTGTCCAGCAGGTTTGTCTTCATATGCATGACCCTCGTGATCCGCACTTTACTGCTTTAAAGCGTACTCTTCGCTATGTTCGTGGTACTCTTGATTATGGTTTGCAGCTTCATGTATCATCTACTACTCAGCTTAGTGGTGTATACTGCTGCTGATGGGTTGGATGCCCTGTTACCGTCGGTCCACATCTGGTAACTGTGTGTTTTCTAGCAATTCTTTATCATGGTCTGCGAAACGTCAGGTTACCTTGTATCGTTCTAGTGCTGAAGCTGAATATCGAGGTGTTGCTAATGTTGTTGCTGAGACTGCTTGGATCCGTAATTTGCTATGTGAGCTTCATACTCCTCTATTTACTGCTACCTTAGTCTATTGTGACAATGTTAGTGATGTCTATATGTCTTCAGATCCGGTTCAACATCAACGCACGAAACACATTGAGATCGACATTCATTTTGTTCATGACTTTGTGCTATCGGACAAGTTGCGTTTTCTCATGTCCCCTCTGCAAGATTCCAGTATGTAGATATTTTTACGAAGGGCCTACCCACTACTTTATTTATTGAGTTTCGCTCCAGTTTGAACGTCCGAAGATCTTCCGCTCACACTGAGGGGGAGTATTAGCCTTGTATAAATCAAGTTAACGTTCAACAATAAAAGTCAAGAGTCAATAATCATCATCCAAGTCAAGTCAAGACATTTATTAGTATTTATTAGTCATTAATTTGTATTGGGCTCAAGCCCATGGTAACGATTCTAGTATGTTCTCTTATATCCTATATATAGGAGAGTTGTTATCAATTGAAAGTAAGGAAATCAATTAGCCTTTCAATGTAGGATTTACCAATTCTAATAAATTTACCAATGGATTGAAGTTCTCGGGTGTACCTAACCACAGGCTGGCATTAAAAGTAGGTGTCCCGGTGTTGTTGTTGAGAAATATTGATCAACCAAATGTATTGTGTAATGGAACACAACTTCAGGTTCTATAGTTAACAAGAACTTATATTAGTGAGTAAATCATTAACGAAAAGCACTTTAGAAAGAAGGTTATCATACCGAGGTTGAGAATTACTTCGTCCGACAAACGTTTACCGCTTAAGATTGTCAGAAAACAATTTCCTCTGTCACATTCATTTGTCATGACTATTAACAAGAGTCAGGGTCAATCGCTCTTAAAAGTGGGTTTGTACCTGCTACGTCCTGTTTTCACACATGGACAACTATGCGTTGTTGTTTCAAGAGTAACAAGCAAAAAAGGTTTGAAGGTTGTCGTTTGTGACAAAGATGCTAATATATCTAAAACTACTACAAATGTCGTCTACAAAGAGGTTCTACAAGGTCTATGAATGGCTTTCAAGAGGTATATACAATATACATCTCACATGCTTTTTACCGTATTCAAATTTCTACAAAATTAGTAATCAAAATCTACTTTTACTAACATTTTGTATTGATTATTAGGTGATTGTGGAATGGACATTCGATGCTCGATTAACGCTCATGATTATTGCTATTCAAGCCCATCAAACTTGAAGATCAAGTTGCATTTACATTTTTTATTATAATTCTTACAAACTCAATTGTGTGACGAATAATTGGCGTATTCTCTTATTATTTCTTTTCATATATGAATGAAACATGTTTACGTTTAATTTTTTTCTTACTTATTTACATACATAACTTATTACAAACCTTTTTTTAAAATACATCCGGGGTTACACGGGTCTTTAAGCTAGTTTATTAATAAATAGGAGTTTTGGAAGATGATAAATATTACTACATAGGTTATTATCATAATGAAAAATTAATGTAAGCAATTCGTTTGTGCACCGGATATTGTCACTAGCTTTTTTTTATTTTTTATTTTTTTTAACGGCGACTTTATTAAGAACTAGCAAATGCTAGAAAAAAAAGATTACAAAGAAGCAAAATAGTAGCTAAAAGATTTTTAACCAATCTACCCAACTAAACATAAGCTTAGGATTTTAGATAAAATCCACAAAAAGAATTACGAAACAATAGAATCCTAAAGCACCAGCTTCTTAGGAGGGGGACAAGAAAAGATCAAGCGATTACGAAAGCTTCATATGGATCACAGAAGAGCCCCCATACTCCCTCAAGAAACAAGTGCGCCCTATTAAACTAACTTTTAATTAAACTAACTTGAAATTGCCATCTTTTGCAAATATGTACTACTACTATTTTTTAAGATTGTGAAATCACTCAGGAGCGTATTCTATGGTTAAAATGAACCAGTTACCTAATAAATTTAGTGTTAATATGAGTTTAGGGGTTACAAATGATACTAAAATGAACTACTATGTTACATAGCCTGGCTTTTTTTGCAAACAAAAAAATAAAATTAAAAAATAAGTTTATACATAAGGTCTAGGATAGCTCAGGCCTCTGGATATGGTATAACATTGATGAACAATATGTGAAAAAGGGTTAGATCTGCAAGAAAAAATAATCTGTAAAGTCATAAAAAAATAAAAGAATTATTTGTTGTATCTTCAAGTCATGTAGGGCTACTAGACTAAATTTTACTATTTTGAAACCATACTCTGCAAATACTCCATCAAACAAAACATCTTTCTGTGTCATTCCCAAGCACCCCATTCATTCTTTACACTTAAACTACATCATTTTATACTCAATACACTACAAGAAAAAGGTGAATGGGCGACGGAGGTTTTGGCAAGGATATGGTGTCCTCGCCAAAACCCGCTAAACGACAAAATACTCAGTTATAGGCATTGACCGTGGCTAAGTTGCGTTGAAAAAATAATAATTAATTAAATAGGTAAATGAGATTAATTAGTGAATTAGTTGGCGAGGACATGATTAGTTGGCAAGGGCATGTCCTTGCTGAATATATGGTTAAACATTTGATAAACTTTGACCGGAAAATATGTGGGTCCCACTCGGGCGTCGGTAAAAGTCACTGTGAACGTGATTACCGATGAGTTTTCGGCGAGGACTGAACAAATAGGACTTTTCCTCGCCAAAACTATATGGCGAGGACATATCCTATCTGAAAGCCTCATTTAGTCCTCTCGGAGGGACTCGAATGTGTAGTGTACATAATGGTCACAATAAATGGTTTAACCATAATAATATGATCAAATGACCTTTAGTTCAGTCATGATTAGGTAATGATTCAGTAGTCTTGTTTTCTTTTGCCCAAACATTTCACATAATCACTTTTTTTTAACGACAATTTTATTAAAAAAGAAAGAAGATACAAGAGAGATTTACAAGATTTGGGATAGAGCAGTACTACAAGGATTGCTAAACCAATCTATCCAACTAAATGAGGCTTTTCTACATCTACTAGTGATCCAATTAAATGACATTGATTTTATATCATTGAAAATTAACTCATTTTGCGGTCGTTTGAGGTTGAAGAGGACTTTGTTTTGGTATTTCCATAAAGCCCAAAGGGTTGTGTGGACAACTGCATCGAAGAACTTCCTGTGGTTTTGGCAAATAGAAACTCGATCAGCCATGGACAGGACTTCCTCAAGATTAGCAGGGTGAAACCTATAAACTCCCACCACGTATAAACCGGCTTCCAAGTATGAGTAGCGATGGGAAAATATACAAACACATGGTCCTCTGTCTCAATATCATCGTCACACAAATTACATCTAGTTGAATCAAGATCTATCCCGCGACTGTCAAGATTAGACCTAATTGGGAGTCTTTTATTCGAAACATGCCAAGTAAGAATGTTTACCTTCGAAGGGAGATGCTTGTTCCATCTAGTGTGATGACAACTGTTGGTATTCATAGATGCTGAGATCAATTTTTGTATGCTATTGACCGTAAACCGTCTTGAAGCATTAGGAATGAATTCCCACGTATCCATATTCTTTGTGAGATGAAGGTTAAGAAGCAGGTTGGTCAGGTCATTAAGTTCTGTTGTTTCAGCTTGGCTTCTTATCCTCCTACGCCATGCCCAAGATGGACATATCCCAAGAAAGGGTATTGAGGGGGGAGGTTGGTTAATGGGTGTGTTGGCGATACTTATGGATTTTGTAGCAATAGTGGTGCGGGGGTGGGAAAAAATAGCAGTAGCATTTGAGTTTTAAGGAGTAGAGATTATTCTTTCATAAACAATACAATTCAGATTTACTCTAAATGGTACAAACATGGAAATATTTCTTGTAGATTTGGACCGCCTAACCAATTATCATGCCAAAAACTTATTGTTTGACCATCACCCATCTTTCTCTTGAAGAGCATAGGAAGGTTAATATCGACCTTTGAAAGATGACCTTTGAGATTTATTATCTAAGACCATGTACTTGTTGCTTTCTTATGAGTATTAGGATTAAGAACACCACCCGATAGCCCATGAATAGAACGAATAACTTTACACCAAAGGGACGAGTCTTCATTGAGAAATCTCCACCATCATTTAGCAAGTAAAGATTGATTAAAAGACTACCAATTCCTAAACCACCTTTGTTTAGAGGTAGAAGCACTTTATCCCAAGTTATCCAAGAAATTTTATCAACTTTGTTGTTTCCACCCTAAAAAAATCTTCTACGAATACTTTCAAGCTTGTGAATGACCTATTTGGAGCCTTAAAGGTTGAAAAGTAATACACTCCCAAACTACAAAGAGCAGACATAATGAGGGTGACCCGACTTCCAATAGACAGGGTGCTAGTTGTCCATTTAGAAAGTCGTTTTTGGAATCTTTCAATGAGAGGATCCCAATTGCGAAATCTAGACATTTTAGTACCAATGAGGAGGCCTAAGTAAGTGCTAGGGAATTGCGAGGCTAGACAACTAATAGAGGAAGCAACGACATTAAGCTCTAACTCGTCACTTAATATATATAAATATAATATAATATAAATATATAATAAGATAATATCAATTATAGAAGAGTAAGTATTCCGTGAGGCTTTTAAAAAGAGTATTTACTTTTATCCAAAGCAAAAACCCCAAAAAACCTTCCTGGGTCGTTTCCCGTTGAGGCGTGAATTGAAAGTCGTAATTAAGTTCGTGATCGTGTTTTTGAATGATCCAATGATTTTTTGGTTTGGATTCTATTTCTACAATCTAAAATGCAAAAACAAATAAAAGAAACCCTAAAATGAAAGCGATTTAAGCTAAAAACCTAAAAACGATAACGAGACCAAATCACGTTCTTTAAAAACCTAAAATCTAAAATTTTAACCCTACGAATGCAAAATTAATTTTTAACAAACCTAAATGATAAAAAAAAATTCTAAAAAAGAATTATATTTTTTTGACTTTTTAATAATTTTTTATGAATTAAAAACAGTTTTAATCTAAATTAAATATTAAAAATACTAAACTATTTATAAAAAATCTAAAAAAATTCCTGAAAAGTAGCTTGAACTAAGATAATCCTAAGAAAAATTAAATGGTCCTAACAGCTTAACACAATAAGCCAGAAATAAGCCAAAAAGGGCTTATGGCTTAAATGGGTAAAACGGTGTTAAATAAATAATTTGTGCAAGTTAAAACAGAAAAGACCCAAGGGCGAGTGTGTAGTAGAGTGCAGTGTTAAAACTTGGTTGAGGGTGGTAGAGGTCCAGGGTTCGAGCCTTGGCTCACCTTGGACTTCCCACTTTCCCAGGTTTTTATTTTTGCAATTTTTTTATGAAAAAGCTTAAGGACCTAAAAATAAGCAATTTTTGTAAAATGACTTTTTGTAAAAATCACAAATAAGCACAGTAAAAAGCTAAAAAGAGTGACAGATTGGCTTAAAAGCTTAAAAGGCTAAAAGGCAAAACTGTTTATCTTATTTAGAACTAATAAGCACAAACTAAGAGCAATAAGCTAAGACAGATAACTAGCTAAACCTAAAAAGCATTTATAAACAAAAATAAGCAAATAAGATGAGCTAATATTAAGCTTAAATGACAGAATGATCTAAAAGGCTTTTACTTAAATTCTAAACTAAAATAGCTAATAAGCTAGGATAAGCTCTAATCTAAACTAAATAAGCTAAAAACACTTAAACCTATCCTAATAAGCAAGTCTAAACATAAATAAGGCAAATCCAATAAGCCAATAAGCTCAGACAAGCAAATAAGCTTTTGGCCAAAAGTAAGAACCAAACAGCCTATAGGGCACTTTTTGAGCTTATTTTTAAGCTGCTTAATGGATCCTTATGGCTTGGTGACTCATCAAAACTTTAAGCTTATCCTACAAGCTTTTAAAATCAGCAAAGAAAATTGAGTTTGAAACTCAAATAAGCTACTAAAAGGGCTTATGAAAATGGCTGTGACACTCAGTATGTACTGATTAAAATCAGTATGTGTTGAGTCTTGTTTTAAGCTTTAATGGCTTTTGCAGCCCACTTTTTAAGCTAGTAAATAAACTCTAAACCTTAAAATAAGCTAAAACAGATAAAGATCACCAACCAATGAGCTTATTTGCTTAAATTCAGATTCTAAAAACCATTTTTACTAACCTAAATTTGAGATTAAAAAGAACTTATACTCTGAAAAGAAAACTAAGACAACTATGACAGATTTAAGCTAAAGCACAAATGCAAATGCACACTTAAATAACTCCTATCCTACTGCATTTTAACACCAAATGGAAGCCTAAAAACAACCTTACAACAATTTTTAGCAAAGATCAAATAAAAACAGTTTGAAAAGATTTAAAAACCACAGATTTGGAAATCTTATAGAAAATGCCTTAAAACTTTGAATTTCCACTTTAAAAACTTTTAAAACAGATTAAAATGACCTAAAAGAGCTTGGTAAAGTTAGATTTATGACCCAAACCAGTTTTAAAACCATTTTGACCCATTTTATACCTTATCCCAAACACTCCTTTAAAACTTGAAAAACAAATTTTAAGCTAAACCAGACTAAGAGAGCTTATAAAAACTTAAAACAGGTTTAATATAAGATAAACTAAAGATAAATAAGCACTCATAACACAGAAATAAGCACTTAACATAAGCTAACAAGATAAGCAGTATGAAAAGCTAAACTAGCAGTGTTAACTAAAAACTTGAACAAATGAAATTTAAACATCAAGGAAGCATAAATAAGCATTAAACATGAACAATAAGCAGTAATAAGCAGATGAACAGTAAATAAGCTAAAAAAAATAGAAAATGAGAACTTACAAATCCCTTGCTCAAAACAGGGATAAAAGGGCTCTTAGAGAGCTTATCTACAAGCTTTAGCTTGTGTAAAACAAGCTAGTAATAACCTATAAGCTCTTCCCTTATAAGCTTATCTTCCAATATAGCTTTTGAGGTATTTTTTTAGTGAAAAAGGCTTAAGCTATATAAACTATGGAAAAGTTTATATAGCTTAAGATAAACAGCTTAAATGACAGATAAAAGAGTTTAAGAGAGCTTATAAAACGTTTTAAAAACATAAATGACTTTAACTTAAAAACAATATTTTAGCATAAAAACTTAAATTTATTAACTTAAATAAAAATAGTACGGGGCTTTAAAATAAAGTTACAATAAGCTAAAAACAACTAATATAAGATGAAAATTAAAAACTTAAAAACTAAATAGATGCCACCAATGGCCTACAAGGTCCTATTTATAGAAAAGTAAATGTCTTGGTGTCTTCTTCTTTGTGCCACTTCTGTGAGTGAACTCAAGGGTGTGTTAGTTGTGTGAGTGACTTCAAAATCAATACTAGCCATCAAATTTTCTTGCTCTCTAAGTTCATTAATCTGGACCCTTGATTCGTTGTTGTCTAATCAAATATTGAGGGATTGCCAACATGGATTTGGTGTCTTATGAAGTGGGGTTGAAGTTAGAGAGTGATAGGTTTATTTGATGGTGCAGTAGTCGAGGTGAGGGGGATGATGAATAGTGAATGGGCGGAAAAATTAATTTGGCATACTGTGTGTTTAAGAGTTAACGGGAGTTAGACTATGTGTTTGATAAGTTGTTGCATCGTTAGTCCTTTTGGACTAACAATGTTAGTCCTTGAGGACTAACGATGCAAGGTGCTTAAGGACCTTTGGTGTAAATGGGTTAATAGGATAATGGTTTTGGGCTTAGGATTGGGCCAGGTAATGATTTAGACTTTTAAAGGGTTTTAAGGCTTATAAGCTTAAAAGTCTTATACTTGAATGCTTAATGGGCTGACCCGACCCATTAAATGGGTACGGGTTGGCCCATTTAAGATTTCTTCGGTTTCAGCTTTGTATTTGACTTTGACTTTTGTTGACTTTGACTTTATTGACTTTGACTTTTTCACGCTCTTTCCATTCCGTGCTCGGTTTTGTCCGTTTTGGCTTGATTTTTCGTCCTTTTTGTTGATATCCGTTACCTGCACAATACAAATGCAAAACACACAAATACAATGTATTTTTGGTATGTTTTTAGTCTTTTAAGCACGTTTTATTAGGTCAAAGGTATGTGTAATTAAGCACATACCAAAATCCCCCATACTAAACTATTGCCGTGTCCTCACGCAATGCCATAAGTAAACACTTAAGAAAACTAAGAATCTTAATCCCCCTCGACTAATTACCTTGAAAAGTAGCTAAGTGTTCATCGAGGGGAATTAAAGAATCAATAGCTTCGAAAAGCCCCGTTTTGACCATTTTTAAATATTTACACTTATTCCCACACATATTTTTGTATTTTTTCTTTTTCTCATTTTTTGTACTTTTCATATTAAGCAACTAACTAACATGTTTGACTTTCGTTATTTTCATAACTTTTAGGGTCATAGAACAAGACACATGTCAATCCTAAAATGCCCAAAATGATAAATTCATCGTCCCTGACTTTTCACTTGTCCCAAACCAGGCTTAAAAACGAAATCACCGTTAAATATAAGTTAAGATGCTAACACTACTCATACTTGTAACTTGTGAACTTTTCGCTCCCGACAATTATTATATCTTAGGTGAATGTGCTAATTTTGAATTTCACCCATAGATCAAACATTTTGCAAAATGTCTATGCGTCACGTTCCACAAAAAAAGTAATGAGTTTGAAGGCGAGATCATCCCATGTAGCGACTTTCGTCTTGGCACATCCCAACCTTGCGGCTAAGTGACCAGGCTTTTGACACCCTACAGAGACTAGTATCGAGACTCACGGACCTTCGGTTTCAAAAACTCTTAGGTTTCCCGTATATACATAAAATCACAACTTAAAATGAAATAGTCTTAGTTCAAAAGTATACTTAAATTTAAGAAAAAGAGATTTTCTCTATATTTATTAAATCACATTTACTACACTAACATAATTATTCATCCTTTAAACTAAGAAAATCCTCGACCTTTTTGAAGGCTGCAACATCGGTTGTGAGCCGGCAAGATGCAGTAAACTTTTATCAGTCTCGGATAATTACTATGTGCCTTATTAAGAAGACTACAAAACCATCGGTTCCTTTTGGAGTCGGCAAGATGCAGTAGACTTTTTTAGCCATAGTTATTATTATTATTACCTCATTTTTCATTTTTTTTAACTTTATATTACCACGATATAGAGAAATTTTCTTTTTAGAAAATTTAAGTATAAATTTGAATTAAAATTATTAATATCGACTATACTTCAAAAATTGTTGATTTAAGTTTAATTTTTGAATTAGAAGCTTATAGGAGAGAAAAGCCACAAACTACACTTATGAGCTCTTAAGATTTTCAACTAATCCTTGTTTAGCATCTAACTCATAATTAACTTTATCATTTCTCGTTCGTCGCAAATTTAAAATCTTTTAATAAAAAGATCCGCGAATGCTTAGTCTAAAAGTTAAGGAACAAGCTAGAGCTCAACATGCTCAATCGAGTCAAAATTTATTCTTATTCTACCTAGCAGGAAAGTCAAAATTATGACAAAACACTTATTTTATTTTTGAAAGTTTTTAATTTTTTTAATTTTTTTGGTATTTTGATGGTAAAAACAGGATTACACGAAAAAAATGGTTGCAGGCACAATCAAATTGATAGATCCCCTCTATACTAGAACCGAACATTGTCCTTAATGTTTTAAGAAGGGTCTCTACGCAAATCTAAAGCCCACCCATACCCCCAGTGCATTAAAGATATTGCTCCCAATCGACTTCAGATAGTTATATTAATACGTTGAGCTCAACTCTGTGAAGCACTGTTAAGAACAAGACTAGTAATATTTGAGCTTGTAAGACCACGCTATAGATAAGTTAGACTGTGTAAGAGATATCTTGTAAGCACAAATCTCGATCAGAGCTACTGGACACACATATAAATTCTTCATAAAAATGAGTATAAATTGGATTGTAAAGAAGCTCTATGTTCTTGAAATTATTGGTCTAGTTGAGTCTTCCACCTCTAATGAGCACCTATGTGACAAGTAGTACATAGAAATACACTATAGTTAGCTGAACCCGCGACAGTGTTGGAAGCAGGTCTGAGGAGCTCTCTCATGATTGTGCCACATCTCATCACTCACTTTTATTGAGTAATACTCCTCCCATGTTAATATTGTGTTTAATAGTTCTAATATCTAAGTAGCTCTTATCCGCGCCCTTGTGACTCGTCTACAGTGTCCAGTGTAAATCGATTGTGACTCATCACACTCAGATCTGCAGATCAGCGTTCTGAATTCCTCAGCGTAGTGTAGTTGTCCGTCGCTAGACACTTCGTTGTACAGAGATCTATACTTCTGCACATCATTTGAGCTTGTCTCTATGAAGCGGCGCGTTCGCCCTTGTGCATTCTTGAGGGTGATACTGTTCGCGTAGATCTAGTCCACAATAAAAGTCTCTGCGTTAGTTTCTCATGACCTGATGATAAAGAGCTATGGTAGAACCCCTAATAACAAATGCTCCTTCGGATGAGTTGTCATATATTGATCTACAATTAGTAGACTTCCCATGATCAGTCTTTGTCAACCAGGTTGCTGTTGACGGTTCCTCCCGTCTCGAGAGAGTCCTCTCATCTTACTCGTCTATCGAGAGAAGCATATAGATAGGATAATAGCTAGATACTATGCATTCTAGTCAAGAGTGGAAGAAAATCATCGGGGTTTGAAAACTTTTTCCTCATTTTTGATGAATACGAGAGTAAGAGTTTTGGATCCGGGAACTTACTTTGTGAATGAAGAGTCATAAAGAGGAGGTTAAAATCCTCACGAATTAAGAAAGCATTAGTATGGATATCTTCTTTAAAAAACCCAAATTTTTTCTTATCTAGTGTTACTCGAATAGTGACTACAAAAAGATTCTCATGAATGAGTATACCCGGATTAAATACTTTGTCTTTGTTATTGGTTGAAGGCAAAGCATCAATCTCAGAAAAATCCTCATAAAGAACCGAGTCACACTCGAGGGAAGGAAGGAACTCACTTGGTCTAGGGGATCAAGTTCAAGCAAAATCAAGAGTTTAGACACTTTGATTTTATCTTCCTTGGGAGTCAAATGGATCATCATATACTTCATCTTTATCGGACTCAAGTTCAATTTAAGATCATCATCTAATCATAATATATGGTAGAGATGAATTAATCAAGAGTATGTTCATCAGGTGAACATCCTAGGGAAATGGTATCAACAAGATCATTATTGGGATCTGCAAGATTACCCTCATCAACTGAATCCCGAGAGAATAGAATCCATTTCCTTGGTAATGATCATAGTTAAGCAAATATTCTATTTCTCTTAGATCGGATTCAATATCAAGAGAAGATCATCTTTTCCCCTGGTGGAAATGAATCATTTGCGAGATAAGCTTTGAATTCTTCCCAAATTAAAATCATTCTTCTAAAGAAGTAAGTATGGGGGGACGAAGAAGACTTGGTCATGGCTTTCGAAAATCACGAGTGGGGTTGCACACTCAATTGATTGAGAACTTCGGTGAAGTTTACATCGGTATGAGAGAGAAAAAGTGGGATTCCACTTTGATGATTTGTTTATCCTTTTCATTTGCAAAACAAGTCATGTCACTCAAGATAATCTTCATGAGAGCATTGATAGATGTCAATCATGTCGATTGATTCTTTTTTATGCTTGTTTCGAACTAGCTTGAAGTATATGTCTCATGTTCAAGATTAAACCTTTCGGTCACCATCACAGAGAATCATTTCCTTCTCCCAGACGTGAACGTCAATCAACAAGCCCGATACCGGTAATAAGAATGGTTCTTCCAATTATGAGGGGACTCGAGTGATCGCTTTTATAATCAACGGATGACGAAATCAGCGGGGAAATTAAACTTTTCTAACGGAACAAAGTCATCGAATTGCCTTTTCCAGCCGGTGTACAATTGTCGGGTTAGCTAGTTTCAAGGGTCATGCGGGGTGGAAAATTAGCTCGGCGTAAACTAAATTTTCCAAACCGAGAGTTGCTTCAAGTTGATGCTAGCTACCATAGACTCGGCTAAGTATTCGCACTTGAGCTCACCTAAAAACCTCACCGGATATGAGAAATTTCCCAGGGTCTTTAAGTTTCTCGGGTAAACTTCTTAAGGATAACCGCTGAGCAATTTTCATTAAGGGGTGTATTTGCCAGCTCTAAAAGTTTCTCCTTATTGGAAAGGAGACTTTTAAGCATTTTTTGGTATTTCGGGATAAGAATTAAAGCATCGGCAAGAGAGATATTGATGTGAAGTTGTTTGAACATTTGCCAAAATTGTGAAATTTGAGATTTATTTTTTCTTGTTGTTTTTATTGGTGCATTCTTGATGGATATGGGATATTGGGGCGTTGAAGAGGATTCCCTTTTGTGCTCCACTAACTCTTTAGAGGAAGTAGGTTTAGCGCGCTTTTTTGGACAAGAGGATGTGGAGACCTTAATCTGTATTCTCAGCGACGTCAGGGTTCCGTTAAAGTCTCCTCTGCACGTTCATCCTCCTCCAGATTAATGAATGGAGGAGGCATAGGAACGGAAGGTCCATCAAGAGCAAGACCACTTCGGGTAGTGATGGCTTTTAATTCACCTTTCGGGTTAGCAATGGTGTTGCCAGGGAGAGATCCCGAACCCAAGGTAGAAGCGGTGTTCATTTGGAAAAAGCTAGCCATCATTTTCTTAAGCTCATTAGTTTGGTTAGACATTGAAGCTTGAATCAAAGTTCACATTTCATTTCTTAACTCATTTTTCACATTGTTAATTTAAGCTTGCATGGCTTTTATATTAACCTCATTTATCTTCTTAATTTTCTCCAACTCACTTAAAGGTACAACTTGATTTTGTTGAATTAGAGCTTGATAAGATGTATCTTGATTGAAATTGTTTCCTCGATTATATCCTTGAGGTTGGCTAAACCGGTTTTGATTATTTTGCACATTTGGTTGGGCAAAACCTGGTGGTCGAATTTGATTAGCCGCACTCGGAGGACGATAACCGGAATTACCCTAATTGTAGTTAATCGCGGCTGCTGAAACGTATCCTTGAATATTCTTCTGAAATTTCAGGAAAGTGTTGCCATCGGCGGCGAGACACTGATAATAAGGATGAACACCATCGCAAGTAACATAAATTTCCTCAACGGCTTTTACAGAAGCTGGAGGTGGGGTTGCTTGAAATTGTTTGAGAATAGCGGTCATGGCGGTAAGATTTTATGTCACCGAACTTGTTTCGCTATTTATGCATGAGTAAGTTTGGCTAATCTCACAGGAAGAAAGAAAAGGCCATTTCTATTTCTTGGACCCCTAACTTTTCTTTGTAGGTACTCACAAAGCAAGGGGAGCATATCTCATTGTTTCTAACATATTTTTTTTGTAGCATTCATCAAGGGGGAGCTTTCCATCTTGACAATATCTCTACATTTCTCATACATTTGCTTTCCATTTTTGTTTCGACAAAAAGGGGGAGAAAGTAACCAAGTTTAAATACATGTCTAATCATCCCTAATATGTTTTGTCATCAACAAAAAGGGGGAGATTGTTAATACAAATAAACCGGTTTTAAACAAAATGTTTTGACAATCAACTTAGAACTAGGTTTTATTAATGACAAAACATAACCATTCTAACTCACCATTCTTCTTAAACCTCTTATCATCTCAAAACCTGATCTCTTTACTATCTCCCATCTTTGTAGAAAAACATATGCAACTTGAAAAATTACACAAATCTTTTTAAACCCTAACTTTACACAAAATCATCTTACACTTATTAATTTAATTATTTCATTTAGTGTATAATCAAATGCAGCAAATCCAAGGAAAATCTCATAAGATTACACAAGATTTCTCAAGATTTTGCAAATCAAAATCCGGATTTAGTTACTGTTTGCCAGTGCCCTTAGTTTTGCAAGCCGATGCCATTGGTAAACAGCACTGGAAGAACCGGCCTACAGTAAAATGTTTGGCTATAAATACTAAGCCATTTCTCATGTTTTGACACACCTTTCTCATCTAATCTTCTCTCTAATAAACTGATCTCTCTGTTTCTCTAGCATCTTGTTAATACAAATAATGTCCAAAAACGTTATTTATATTTTTTGACCTCTCAATGTTTTGATAATAACAAAATGTGAAAACGTTCATGATAAAATTAAACGTTTATAAATTAATAATCATAAAATTATATTTCTATGATTAATCACTTAAGGTACGGATAAGCAAATCATTAAACATGATTAGTGATCAAGAAAATAACTTTTTTTTCTTAAATCGTATACTTCCATAAAAATGTTTTTATAAAAATTTAAAAACAAATTATTTATTAATTAAAAGAAATGTTTTATTAAAAACATAAAAGAGTAGGTAATCGGTAGTGGTGAGTGGCAAGGAAGGTGTCCTTGTAGCCGAACCACTATAAATACTTGTGTCCCGGTGATCTCTTTCTATACTCTATCTTTTCTTTACTCTTACATCTCTTACTTATTGATTGTCAAACATCAATATTTAGATCACTTCACAAAAAGTTTCAAAAGTGTTAAACAAATCTAAAAAGATCAAAAAATCTTGGAAAAACTATTCAACCCTCACCCCCTTCTAGTTTTCCACAATTGGCATCAAGAGCTAGGTTATTAAAGTTTTTAAAGTAAATAGTATTTTAAATCTTTAAACGATTATGGATTCGGAAAACTATAAAGAAGGTCAATCTCTCTTCGAGGCAAATTGTTTTATATATTGGAAAAACCGTTTCAAAACTTACGTGAAGTCTAAGGATATTGATTTTTGGTATATCATAGCTCATGGTAACTACAAACCTACCATCAAAGACAAGGATGGAAAGGATGTTGTTACACCATATGAGAAACTTGATGAAAATCAAAAGAAAATGCTTTCCAAAAATGATGAAGCTAAAATGGTTTTATACAATGCTTTACCTAAAAAGGAATATGAAAAAATTTTCATGTGTGACACGGCTTAAAATATTTAGGATTCTTTAATAACTACTCATCAAGGTAACAAACAAGTTAAAGATAATAAAATAGATCTTTTTGTTCAAAAATATGAGGAGTTTACAATTACCGATGATGAAACCATTGATTGTGCCTTTTCTAGATTTAATACCATTATTACTTCTCTTAAAGCACTTGATGAATCCTTTTCAAGTCGTAACCATGTTAGGAAATTCTTGAGGGCTCTTCCATCGAAATGGCGACCAAAGGTAACGGCGATAGAAGAATCCAAAGACTTGTCAAAGCTATCTCTAGACGAACTTGTTGGTAACCTCAAAGTCTATGAGGTAATTCTTGAGAAGGACTTGGAGATTGCAAAGAACAAGAAAGAAAAGTACAAGTCTCTCGCACTTAAAGCAAAACAAGTCTTGAGTGATGATGACACATCTTCCTCGGATAGCAATGATGAGGAATATGCAATGGCCGTAAGGGATTTCAAGAAATTCTTTAGAAGAAGAGGCAAGTTTGTCCGACAACCCTATGACGACAAAAAGAACTTCCGAAAAATCAAGGAAGAGAGAAGGGAAGATCGAAGATGCTTCAAGTGTGGTGATCCAAATCACTTCATTAGTGATTGCCCTAAAAACTCTTTCGGTGATCAAAAGGCATTCTTGTTGGAATGTTGGGAGCGATTATGGAGATATTGGACTCAAAGAAATTGATGGAAGAGATTTGTCTCAGGCTCACTCATGCGAGCGGTACTATCCGATAATCTTTTACTATAGTAGTTCATCTTTAGATAACGAATCTAGGGGAAATAGGAGTATGACACTTGGTCTAAAAAATAAATAAAAACAATTAGTCTTAGAATCATTTATTGTCTGAATCTATATATACGTATTATAAAAATATATAATATGATGGAAATACCATTTACCCTGAGGACAAAGGTAAAAAGTGAAAATCTTCACAAATATATATAATATATAACGTATATAAACCGGGGAAGTATGATTCCTGGGTGTTATACCCCAACAATTGATTGATATTGAAACCTCGTTTGATGTTCGGGACATGATTTGAATTGAAGACAAAGATTGATTGATTATCTTACTTTTAAAAATTAAAACATATTATAACAATTGCGCACGAAGACAAATAACGGGAAACTAAATTTTAACTAAAAACGCAAAAATTAGACTTATACTAACCTAATGAGCTCAACCTAACCTAATAAGCTAATATGAAAAGAAATGAGAAAATAGCACAAGCAAGAATGAGCACAAATAAGCACAGCAGTACTAACTCAAAGTTATTACTACTAGCTTTAAATTTTTAATGCTGCTCCCACTAAAAGACTAAATAAGCTAAAACTGACCCTAATCCTAAACCTATTAAACTAATCTAAACTGAAAATAAGCATAAAGAAGCAAGTTATAAGCTGAGGATTCAAAATAAGCACCTATAAGAAACTATTAAAGCAAGAATAAGCTTAAATAAGCTCAGCAGTACTAACTCAAAGTTAGTACTGATAGCTTTAAATTTTAATATTGCCTCACTAAATGCCTTAATAAGCTGAGGACATAAACAAAATAAGCAAAAAATAACTTAGTAAACTACTCTAGACTAGAAATAAGCATAAAGAAGCAAGCCATAAGCTGAAATTAACAAATAAGCATTTATATAAAACTTAAAACCAAATAGTCCCTACAGGGATCTTTGAGCTTATTTTAAGATAAGCTCTTGGATCCTTTATTTTGGGGGGGGGAAAAAAAAAAAAAAAAAATAAGGGATTTTATTTAAACGCTTTATATAAAACTAAATAGCTACTTTAATCTACTTTTTTAAAAATGATTTTGAAAAAAATAGCTTAATAAATAAGCTCTTTGAAACAGTCTAAGCTTAAAATCATGCTGAGTTTTACTTTGAAATGAAAGACCAAAGGCCTTATTTGAACAGCTTAAACAAGAATAACCTATAAACTATAATTTTAAAACTAATTGTAAACTTGTGAAATATGACCTAAAAGCTATTTATAATATGAAAATCAAAAGCTGAATGCTATTTTAACCTTATGAAAATGAAACTAGAAATTATACTTATGCATTTTTATGATCGATTGCAGTTGACACACTTATGACCAAAACTTAAACTAGACAAAATGCAGGCCTAATAAGACTATTCTAACAAGTTTAAAACTCAAAATGAAAGACAAGAAAGATAATGACTATTGCTAGAAGAGATCTAAGCTAAGTTATGCAAAATACTTTGACAAATTTCTACTAATTTTAACCTAACTAATAAAAACCTAATTATCCTAATCCTAGCTTATGAATTTAGCTTAAACAAACCTAAATAAGAGTTTTAAAACAAACTTTGAAGACCAAAAGGCCACAAGCAGTACTAACTTGTAGTTAGTACTGCTGTGCCAAACACCCCCTTAACTAGACTAAAAATCATTTTTGCTTATGAAAAAGAAATTAAGAGTTTAAATCCTAAATACCAGATAACAAACAACTTATAAAAGACCTAATGAGCTTATACTAACAAGCAATTAAGCCAGAAATACTAATCTACTACTTATGCTAATTTTTTTGGTTTTCTTAATGATTTTTAAGACAAAATATGAAAAACTAGGATCTAAACTATAAAAGCTAAAAACAGATAATTAAACATGAACAATAAGCATAATAAGATAGATAGAAGCACAATTAAGCAAATAATAAGCTGAAAATAAGCAATTGCAAGATTTAAGCTAAATAACTTGAATTTTAAAGGGAATTTACCTCTGCCTTAGCTAAACAAAGGCAACTAAGCTCAAAAGCTGTCTACAAGCTCTGGCTTATTGTAAATAAGCCAGTAAAAGTCCATATGAGCTCTTCCAAAGTAAGCTCATCTTCCAAAAATCCAAAATCCATTAAGCAAGGGTAATTTATTGATTTTAAGGATTTAAGTAAATTGGATGACTAAATTAAGCTCAATTTGAGCTTAGAGACTCAAAGAGCTTGTATGAGCTTATTAGTAGCTTATGAAATAGTAGCACAAACATTTGAGAATATGAGAGCTCAATAATGAAAATAGCTTATGAAAACTTAGACTGATGATTTTTATTAAACTTAAAACGGATACACTGCTTGGGGAATTGAAAGTTACAAAAAGTTTAAGAGAAAAAAAATTACATTTAAAACTGAAAATTACATAAGCTAATGAAAACTAAAGGTTTTTTTAGAGAAAAGGAAGATGATCATGTGAGAGTGAAAGAGTCTTTTTATAGCTGCCAGGAGAAGCTTCTAGGTCCAAAGTTTGTTACACGATCCCATCAATCCTGGCTCTTCATTCCTTCAATCATTTGGTGCTCAATATCTACCGTTGGATTAGGTTTTGATCACACGGATTGCCAACGTGGCAATCCGTAATGTGACACTCCTGTGCTTCTTTTGTACTCCTTTTAGTCAAAAATCTATCCTTTGGTGTGTTTTCTTCAATCCACGCGTGTCCTTTCTTTTGGGAATTGACCAATGAGAGCGTTTGGTGATGTATAACTCTGCCAAGGTGTCCTTTACCACTTGAATTACATGGCCACGCAGTCAATTTTCATTTGCCCTTTGGTTTGATCCCGAGGTAAAACGGGGAAGACAGTGAATAGTGGTAACTGTTCTTCTCGCGTTTTTTACTTTTATAGAAGGGGAAGTTTGACTTTAGTTGACCCGGGTAAAAATAGTTTTGGGCTTTTGGTTATAACAAAAGGTTTTGGGCCACGGGGTGTGACTTGGGCTCGGGCTTAGTGTTATAAGAAAGTTAACGGGTGTTAACTCTTACAATTATAAGAGTTAACACCGTTAAGGTTTAGGGATTGTTTTTGTAATTTGGTTAATTATGAGGGACTGGTTTGGTATTTTTAGGATTTTTTGTCATTTAGTGTTGACCATGTTTGACTGAAGGTTGACTTGAATTTACCCACTGTTGACTTTTTGATAGCATTCTCCCGGCTCTTTGTGTGCTCTTCTGTTCCCGTGTTCGTGATTGTCCGGTTTTGACCGTTTTCTTGAGATTTTTACAATATCCGTACCTACACAATCACAAAGATAATACAAGCAATATACAAGCATTTAAAGCATAATTTTATCTTTTTAGGGCCTATTTTGATATAAAACGGATATGTGTTTTCACACATATCAAAATTCCCCAAACTAAGCGATTGTGTGTCCTCACGCAATATTATATGCTCTATAACCAAATACCTCAAAACTTCCCCAAACTAAATCTTTAAAAAGTAACAAAGACTTTTGTGGAGGGAGTTAAGAAATCACAAGTTATAAAACACCCCTTTTTCCCATTTTATAATTTTTTTTAAATAATATAACTGAGATTATTTCGACTTTCATTATTTCCATAACTGTTAGGGATCATAGAACAAGATGCATTTCGATCCGAGAATGCCCCAAAAAGGATAAATTCATCGTTCTCGACTTTTCACTTATCCAAACCAAGCTTAAACAAAATCACAGCTAATTCAGTTAAGATGCTAACACTACTCATATATGCAATTTGTGAACTTTTTACTCCCGACATTAATTATATCTTGAGTGAGTGTGCTATTATGAATTTCAACCATAGATCAAAGTTTTGCAACATACTATGCTTCACGTTCCACCTTAGATAATAGAGTTTGAGGCGAGGATCATCCCATATAGCAACTTTCGTTCTCGCACATCCCAAACTTGCGTAATTGACAGGCTTTTGACACCCCACAAGGATGTATGGGGACTCACGGACCTAAGGTTCAAAAACTCTCAGGTTTCCCGTATGTTTATAGCTTATAAAATAGAATAGTCAAAGTGCAAAAGCATATTTGAATTTAACAAAAAGAAATCTATTTATTAATTCAACTTAAAATTAAACATTTATGCAATTGTAACCCTCGACCTTTTAGAAGGCTGCAACATCGGTTGTGAGCCGGCAAGATGCAGCAAACTTTTATCAGTCTCGGATTTTTATTCTTACTATGGTATTCTTTTAGTAAGCTACCACATCGGTTGTGAGCCGGCACTAAGAGGTCTAGTAAACTTTATCAGCCTACAGCTTTTATTATTTAAAAATTTAAATATTTTTTTTATTATTTTATTTATCATCATATATATTTTTTCATTTTTTTTATATAGAAAACTTCTTTTTGAAAAATTCAAGTATAAATTTGAACTAAGACTAAAATTTTTTCTATATATTACATAAAAAATTGTTGATTTAAGTTTAATCTCTAAAAACAGCAAGGTATATTAATTCGGATAAGAGCTTATAGGAGAAAAAGCAACAAGTTACATACATGAGCTCTTAAGATTTCCAAATAATCCTTGTTTAGCATCCTACTCATACTTAACTCTATCATTTTTCGTTCTTCGCGAATTTTTGCGAACGCTTAGCCTAAAAGTTAAGAAACAAGCTAGAGCTCAACACGCTCGATCGGGGTCAAATGTACTCTTATCTTACCAGCAAGAAAGTCAAAATTATGACAAAAACACTTATTTTATTTTTGAAATTTTTTAAATTTTTTCATATTTTTGAAAATTTTGGTAGGAAAACGGGGTACGTGAGAACAACGGGTAAAAGTAGGCAAGATCATATCGAAGATATACTACCCCATACTAAAATCAAACATTGTCCTCAATGTTTCCTAGCCTAAGACTTAAAAACCCCATACTAGAACTCAAAAAGGTCGAATGCATAACTCAAACATGAAGAAAGTATCACAAATATCTTAAGCCGTTTATTAAGTGTGCTAAAAGATAAATGTTAGACGATAAAAATCTTTAGGATATCGGATTTCCCCAAACTAATGGCAAGCAAAGGCTAGGAAGCTAACGAGTGGGACCGGTACAAAAACACGAAAACGAGGTCTTCAGAAAATTTGGGTTCAATCCTGCAAACAATCACAAGTACAAACAACAAACACAAAGAACGGAAGAGTACAAGCCTCCTCACAATACATTAGAAGCTAGAAAGAAAATAGAAAATGGATAAGCATGGGGTGCCTCCCACGAAGCGCTTTGTTTTTGGTAACCGAGTCACATAGCTTGACTCGATCTCCGAATTCATTCGTCCTTGGAGAGAGTAAATGGAAGAGAAAATCTCAATCGGGCTTTCATTAATGTTTGAACAAACATTAAAGCACATGAAAGTTCCGTCCCGATGAGATGCCACCGGCTCTAAGTGGAGATGCCGGGGTCAAAAATGGTATCCTCATTTTTGGTGGAGGAAAGTAAGGGAGAAACCTCGGGGTAAGTGAGATATGGAAGGAAAATCCAAGTGACAAATGTGAAGGAATTGTCAACTTCAACATCAATCTCACCTCCCCCGGGTCAAAACATTCATCTTCATTAAGCTCATCAACATTGTTTATCACTGGTGCATCAGGCTCAATATTGAAGGTTAAACGTTCATGAGTGGAATCATTGTTAAGCAAGTTGTCAATAATGTCCTCTTCCGAGTCAAAATCACTTTCAATACCTGGTGGTATCGAATCATCTGGTCCGGAAAATATATCGATCTCTTCCCTATTGGGGTCACTATCCTCAATGCGAGTAGTAGATATGGGAAGAGACTCGATGATTGTATGAAAATTTTCTGGTGACTGGGAAGATGAATTACTGCATAGCAACGACATTCGATTGATGTAATCCTCGTGCTCTCTAACAATTCCTGGAGGAATCGTGATAAGTTCACCGGTGAACTCATGGTGAAGAGGATCACTCTTGGGAGAAAAAGTTATCAAAGGTTCATTCTCTGGTTCATTCCTAAGTTGTTGTGGTTCATGATCGAAAAACACTTTGGGAGAAAGATTATGGGTAGTATCCTCACTAAGCAAACTCTCAAGATATAATACGTCTCCTCCTGAGTCATAATAACCTTCAATATACGTAGGAACATTGATAGCTAGAAAAGCATCAATCTCATCATTATCGCCTCCTGGATTGAAACACTCAGCCTCATCATTCGTTTTACATTCCAAATCAAATAAATCATCATTCTCTTCGAAAGGTGGATCATTGATGAATCCCTCGAGAATGGAAGCAATGCTTTTCAAAGGAGTAGATGGGAATTCAAATCGTGGAGTAGGAAAACTTCAATGTCGGTCTTTGGAATAAAGGACTTCATCTTTGTTAGAATTAGAAAGAGGTGTGACTAGGAAAGTTGACTCATCAAGGTTGGAATCATAAGAATCCTTGCACTCGATATCTTCATCAAAAAGAGGGTTATTGAAATTGACATCAAATTCGAAAAGAGGGTTAGAGAAAGTCATGGAATTACCACGTGGAACTTTGATTGAGAAGAAATCATCACATGAAGGTAAAACATTCTTACTATCACTCCTGGATGTTTCCTCAGATTCTCTTAGGATTGGGACAATTTCCTTAGTACTAAAAGTACTAGGATGGTCGTCCCCCATTATGATAGAATCCTTGGGTTTAATTGACGGTAAGGTGGATGTGATTGCAAAAACTAAAGAAACTTGAGGTGTTTTGTTTGAATGAAACCTGCTCTCCTTGCAAATAACTCTAAAATTCTTCAAACAAGGCATGATATGAGTTTGGCGTTTAACTATTGGCTCTGCGAGATTCTTCACTTCTTGCTTTTCTTTTTCATTGTTTTCTTCTTCTGATGGAGTTGGGCAAACTTGAGTGGGTTCGTCGGTAAACCTTTTGAAACTATCCTTGCATGCGTCATTAACCATTTTAATTGACTTGTTTTTATGCTTTTGAGGATGTTTTGACTTGCCATTAACATGAAAAGTAATTTGTTCATTTCTGTCCCTTAAAACAAGCTCTCCTTCGTATACATCAATTAAAGCACGGCTGGTTCTCAAAAAGGATCTCCCAAGTATGAGGCGGGAAACTTCGAGAGATCGGCTTCGAATTGACAACAACAAAGTCGGTAGGAAAATGGAAATTCCCAACTTTGACAAAAATATCTTCGGCGAGTCCTTTAGGACGAGTAATCGATCGGTCTGCTAACTCTAAAGTCATCCGAGTTGGTGTAAGATCAGGCAGGGAAAGCTTTTTCCAAATAGAAAGAGGCATAAGATTTATGCTCGCGCCAAGATCGGCCAAGGCGTGGCATACATCCATTCCTGGGAAATTACATGGAATAAGAAACTTGCCGGGATCTCCAAGCTTTTCGGGAAGCTTTTTGAGAAGCATTGCCGAGCAATTCTCGTTTAGCGGTATCTTAGCTAACTCAAGCAACTTTTCCGTTATTCATAGCAAACTCTTTAATCGGTGTGCAGGAGCAAATCTTTGCTCAAAGTATAAGCTATCTGCGAAACTAATGTCGAAGCGCAAATCTTGAAAGATTTGGAAGATCTTCTCTATTTGATTTGAAGCTTTATCACGGGACTTTTGATCATCACGTCGTGAAGGATATGGAATATTTGGCTTAGGTAAATTCTTCGGAATATCGGATTCCAGAATGGGAGTGGTTTTAGGCAAAGTCTTCGGAACATCGGGTTCCGGAATAGAAATGGGGATAACCGGAGGTGGGATTTGAGCGGTACTTCCTTGGAAATTTGTTTGCTCTTTATCCGTTGTCTCCTTGGTTTCTCGTTCCACTACCTTTTTAGGAGAAGGATTAGTAGGAATCGAGGGTCCCTCGTAAGCAACACCACTTCGAGTAGTGATTGCTTTCATCTCACCCTTCGGGTTTGGGATTGTGTTACTCGGAAGAGTACCCGAAGTTGAGGCTTGGTTTTGAAACAATCCACAAATCATGTTTTGCAAATTATTTTGAAAAGTGGTTTGTTGATTCATCATGACGGCTTGTTGAGATTTTATCGTGTTTTGAATTTCATTCTTAAGGTTCTTCAACAGAGGTTGATTTGACTTTGCATGTTCCTTAACATCTGATCATTATTCCTCTTGTAACTTGAAAAATCATTTGAAATTTCTTGTTGAACTTGATTATTAGGCACTTGAAAAGGTTGGTTTTGAAATCCCTGGTTTTGAAAATTTGGAGCATGATTATTTTGATTTTGAAAACCTTGATTTCCATGAAAATTATTCCCCCGATTAAAATTATTCCCTTGAACATGATTCTGATTAAACCTATTATGATTATTTTTGATTTTGAAAACCTTGATTACTAACACGGTTTGGAGGGTTAACTTGATTGTAAGTACCCGTAGTCGCACAAACACTAGCCTGATTGTTATCGGTAGCCGGACAATTATACCAAGAATGGGCACCACCACAAGTAACACAAGATTCCTCAACCGCTTTAACCGGAGCGGGAGTGACAACTTTTTTTAGAAACAATCTCGACTAAGGTCGAAAGTTGATCCGCAAGCTTATCAATTCTCTCATCCGTTTTACTAGAAGTAGCATTCATCCTAGAAGCATTTGATCTATTTCGTGAATAACGAACTTTTGATTTATTCTCAATTATGTTTAAAGCCTCTCTAGTCGTCTTACTCAAAAGATTTCCACCCGCCGCGGCATTTAAGGAGTCTTGTTCATTCTCGTTTAAACCGTTATAAAAGGTATCAACTTGAGTTAACTCCGTAAATCCGTGATGGGGACAAGCTCTAAGCAACTCCTTAAATCGTTCCCACGCTTCACTAAAAGTTTCCTCAAATTTTTGTGTAAATCGAGAAATTTCATTCTTTAAGTGAGTGGTTTTCGAAGGAGGGAAAAATTGATTCACAAATTTGGTAACGAGATCCTCCCAAGTCAAGATTGAATTTGGTGGTTCTTTCTCGTACCAAGTTTTAGCGGCTCCCTCGAGCGAATATGGAAACATCATAAGCTTAATCACATCGTTAGGCACATTCTTAAATCGTAAAGTCGAGGTAATCCTTTTGAAACTATTGATATGAGCATGAGGATTTTCACTCTCACGACCGTAAAACGGGTTCGCTTGAACCAATTGAAGCAAATTCGTCTTAATCTCAAAGTGATCCGCATTAATTTCTGGTAAAACAATAGCTTCTCCGTACCCTTCCGTGGGTGCCCAGAGTAGCTCTTCCATGGTACGTTCCGCCATTGGTGCAACGATAGTTCGAATCTCGGGTTCGACTATGTTAGAAACTTGTTTTCTCCGACGTCTTGGAATTGTGACGTTTGAATTATTAGGATAATTGGAACGTCTAGTGCGCATGCACTATTTAAAGAAAATAGAAAAGTAATAGTAAAGAAACGGGAAAAGGAAATATTTTTTTTACCGAATAATCAACAAACTTAGGGTAACTCTCTTAAGTAAAATAAATTTTACAAAAGAGGTGCGCCTTTTTCGTAAGTGACACAAACGGTAAAAAAATTTGTTCTTTGGTTCGGGAACTTATGAATGGATAATACCTCAATTGAAGGTATTATTTGTTGGTGTTCTTTTACCAACTTTGTAAATTTTTATATTCACAAATTAACAAGAAAAATCGAAAAATCCGAAAGAGCAAATATTTTTGTATTTTTCTTATTAATCTTCTACTTATACTAAAAAGAAAAGAAAAATATTTTTTTTACTCTTTATATTTTTAATTTTTTTGTATTTTTGATTTTCTCAAAAGCGTAACTTTTGAAGACGAAAGGTTCTCCAAATCACGATCAACAAACTGCAAACGAAGGAATCTTAATCACAAATCCCCGGCAACGACGCCAAAAACTTGATACACGTAAAATAATATAATAGATATGAAATTACCAAACTACCCTTGAGGACAAAGAAAGGAAGGAAAATTCTCACAATTATATATAATAATACGTATATTTACCGGTAAGTGATTACCGGGTCGTATTCCTCGAAGATTTATGAAATTGAGGCCACGTTTGTTATTTGGACAATGATTTGAATTGGTTCGAAGATGATTTATTTCCTAAAATCCTAAAAGTGAGCAAATTAAAGGACAATTAATCCTAACTTTAATAACGGGAATTTAAACTTTAACTAAATACACAAAAATTAAGCTAAAATGATTTTTTACTTTTATCTAACCCTAATTGACTAAAAAGTATGATTAAAGAAAACTAGAACAAAAACGGAGTTGAATTGAGCTTAAAAACACGAAAAACGTGAACGGAAACGAATCCCGTTCTTTAAAAATTGAAATTTTGCAATTTTAACCCTACGGAAGCAAAACTAATTTTCCTAGAAACTATATGATAAAAGAAAATTTTCTAAAAAAGAATTATATTTTTTTGATTATTTTTCTATTTTTTATGATTTTTTAAAGTTTTTAATAAAAATAAATGTTTAAAAATATAAAAGTGTAAAATAAAAATTCTAGAAAATTACTAAAAATAGCTGATTAAGAGAAGAATGTAAGAAAAATAAAACCTATTAATAAACTGAAATGAATAAGCCACGAAAAAGCAAATAAGCACACGAAGTGCTTATAAGAATAAAAGCTCAAAAAGGTAATAAAAGAATAATGAAAACAAAGGTGGACGGATGAGCTATTGTAGCGTGATGGTTAGTGTGTGTGTATTGTGAGACATGTGGGTGTGATAAAGGAGGTCATGGGTTCGAACCCATGGCTTTCTTTTATATATATTTTTTATTTTTGAAAACTCTCAAAAGCAAAGTTATAGAACTCTTAAAAACTAACAAATTTTATAAAAGAGACTACTTCTGAAAATCACTAAATAAGCTGAAAAGAGCTTATATTAACAAAACAGAACACACTTAAGACTATTTTTGGCTTTTTGACAAACTGAATAAGCTAGAAACTGAAATAAGCTATACCAAGGACTAAATAAGCTTCAAGCACCCTATATTCTAACCTATTAAGCAAGAGTGATCAAAAGATAAGCACTATTATCTGATAATAAGCTGAAACTATCCATTAAGCACTTATTGAAAACTTGAAACCAAACAGACAACTAACAGACTTTTGGCTTATTTTTAAGTACTCAAATGGAAACTTAATACAAAATGGTTTGAATTTTTAGAAAACTTATACTACTAGCTACTTAAAACTACTTTTAGAAAGGAGTTTGAAAAACAATTTCTTAATGAAAAAGCTATATGAAAACGGCTAATTTACTCAGAACATGCTGAGTTTTGTATTTTTAGAAAAGACAAAAATGCACTTTTGCAGCCTAAAAACAGATAGTTTAATTAGCATTTAAGAGCAAAATAAGCTGAATTAGATCTACTATTACCTAAAATCTACCTTTTAACAAAATTTGAGATTCTAAAAACTAATTTAACCTGCTGATTTTTGAGATTGAAAATAGCAATTTGACTGTTTTTAATGCTGATGCAATTGACACCTTTTTGAACCAAAACTAAATTCTACCAAGTGCAACCTGAAAACTTTGATTCTACAAACTAAAACAAGTGCTAAGGGACAATTAAAACAACTAGAGTTGAATTAAACTAAAATTATACTTTAACTAGATTACATGTCTACACATTAAAACTTAAGTATCTATAAACCTATGACAACTTGATTTAACCAAACTAAGACCTTAAATCCTGCTTTATAACCCTAAAAATGGAGTTTAAATTCAATTTTTAGGACCAAGGTAAACAGTACTAACTCTCAGTTAGTACTGCTGTGCCAAACACTCCCTTAAAAATACTCAAATCCATTTAAGCTTATGAGATTCAAAATTAAAGCTTAATTCCTTAAGACCAGATAGTGACAAGCTATAAATGGACCTACTGAACAGATTTAAGCAAACAGTTAAGCTAGATAATAAGCAATATAAACTATGCTAGTTTTTTTTTTGGTTTTTCTCTTATATGAAGACAGAAATAAGCACACTAGATTTTAAGCTAACTATTAAGCACAAATTGGATCTAGTAACTACAATAAGCATGAGTAAACTATATTAACATAAATAAGCAGACAATTAAGCAGAATAAGCAATCAATAAGCAAAGTAAGAAATTAAGCAGAACTAAGCTAGAAAATTAAAGACAGAAAAATAAAAGTAAATGATGTAGAACCTGAAATCCCAGCTAAACAGGGATTGTTGCTCAAACAGAGCTTATGTAGACAGCTTATAGCTTATAGCTTATAAGCAAAAATCAATTCCCTAATCTATCCTAACCCTTGACCTTCAAGGACTATTACCAAGTCTTATCATCCAGCAGCCATCCAATTCCAAGGGATGATAAGGCTTTTAATGAACTTGTTGATGAGCTTTTAGTAGCTTAAACTCAAACAGAGCTTATGAAATAGCTAATTAAAGCTTTTGGAATTTAATGAGCTTAATAAGTAACAATAGATTTTGCAAATTAAAACTAAAATTTCATTAACTCAAAACTGATTACAATACTTTGGAAATGAAGATTACAATAAGCTGAAAAACTGAATTTTAAAATTACATAAGCTAAAACTAAGTTAAGCTACTACTAAAAGCTGGAAAAAAGAAGATGATCTTGTGAGTGAGGAGAGCTCTTTATATAGCAGTTGAGTGAAGCTTCTAGGAGTCTAGCCCGCTCCTCTTATCCATGATCTTAGCCCTTAATCCTTTGATCTCATTTATGGCCGTTGGATTAATATGATGAGCACACGGATTGCCAGCGTGGCATTCCGTGTGTCAGACCCTTTGTGCTTCTTTTGGCTAGGATTTAGTGCAATTTTCCAATCATTGGTGTGCTTCTTTCAATGCCCACGTGTCCTCCTTATGGGATTCAACCAATAGGAAGGTTCGGTGACGTCTCCTTTTGACAGCGTGTCACTTAGTACTCGAATCTTCAAGCCATGTCATCAATTGCAATTACCCCTTTGTTTTAAGGAGGGTAACTCGTTGTAGAAGACGATGAACAGTAATTGTTTTTACTCGCGCCCTTTTTTTTACAAATTTAAACGTTGGGTTTGACTGAGGGTTTGAGTGGGCTTTGACTTGGTTAATATAAGAAGGAATTAACGACCGTTATCTTTTTATAATAAGAGATAACGGTTGTTAGGGCTTTAAGGTTTTTTATGTAAAATGGTTATACTTAAGGGACTGTTTTGGTAGGTTTTGGGGTTTTGTTTTCTTGTGGTTGACCAGTTGACCAAGTTTGACTTTGAGTTGACTTTTTGACCTTTTAGCAATCAAATCCCCGGCTCTTTGTACTCTTTTCCGTTCCCGTGTCCATATTTGTCCGGATTTGACCGTTTTCTTGTGATATTTGCACTATCCGTACCTACATAATCACAAAGACAAAACAAGCAATATACAAGCATTTTATGCATAATTTCATCTTTTAAGGGCTATTTTTGGTATACAAATGATATGTGTTTTCACACATATCAGTCATCACTAAAATAAGATGGTACAAACAAGCTTATCACAATAACTGTTAAAATTCGAAAAAAGCTTTAAGCTTATTTAGGGTAAAGACCCCTTTAAAACACTCAATGTTGCCCACCTCTACCGGAATGAGCTAATGTAGCACAGCGGTAAGAGGTGTGGTGATTAAAGTTAAGATAGGCGATAAGGGGGAGGATCGTGGGATCAAGTCCATACGTCCTTTTTTTTAAAAAACATTTTTTTCTCTCTCGTCAATTTTTTTTAAAACTTAAAAATCACACAAAAACTAGTAACTTTAAAAAAGATACTTTTTTGAAAACTTACAAATAAGCTAACCAAACAGGCAGATTTGCTTAAAATGAACTAAGGCTAAAAGTGCTAAACTAATTGGCTTTTTAATGACTAATAAGCAAATGCAAGGGTAAATAAGCAATGACAGAAACTTAACTATATCTAAAAAGCAAAAAGGAACAGAAATAAGCAAACAAGTAAACCATAAAAGCACTAAAAAGCTTATAAGCACTTAGGAAAAAAAAATAAGAACAACAGCCTAGAGGGGGACATTTGGGCTTAAAATTAAGCTGCTTGGGGTAAACTTATGGGCTTAAGGCTTATACAACCTTGAAGACTGTCCTAAGGGCTGCCTAAATAAGCAAATACATTAAGGGTTGAAACAAAAATAAGCAGTTAAAATGCTAAAGGAAAAGGGCAGGATACTTATTTACACTAAGTCATAAAAAGCATAAACTCTTTGGTTTTTTTTAGCACAAACAAACTAAGGGAAAGCAAAAATAAGCACAAACAAATAAGCTACTATACCTAGTAAGCATTGTGAATAAAAATAAGCAACTGAATTAAGCTAGAAATGACAGAAAGTCTTAAGGGCTTATGAACTTAACATTTTAAGCTAAACTGCAAATAATCTTAGATAAGCTCTATCCTATGGGGGAATAAGATAAAATTGGGGGGGCTGTAAGAACTAACTAATGATCAAAACTAGCACCTAAAACAAGCAAATGTAATAAACTAGGAGAGGGGGAGCTTACAATAAGCTGCTGACTATTGCTCAAAACTGGGAAAACTGGGGGCAAACCAACGGACCTACCAAGCATTTTAGGCCTAAAAAATAAGCTAGTGAATAAGCTGGAAGGTTGAGATGGGGAACAAACAGATAAAGGACATACTAAAAACTACTTATGGTAAAAATTTAAGACTTTAAAACAGAAATTAACTGACTTAAATGTAAGATCAAAAGGTGGCTTTTATACTTAAGAAAACTTAACAGTATCAAAAACTCAACATGGCAAATGGGCACACTAAACAACTCCTTTGCTACTTGCATTTAATACTTAAAATGAGACATAAACAGCCTTAACAACATATTTTAAGCAAGATCAATAGAGTAATTTTAAAAACTTTGAAAGCCACAGTGTTCTAAATCCAAACTTTGATAGAAAAACTTTTTTTAAAACAGATGAATAAATTAATCTATAAAAACTTTAAAAGCAGATTATAAAAGGGAATTAGATCTTGACCAAATTGCCGGGCCTTGGATAACCCCAACAATTTTAAAAGTAAATTTTTGACGATTTTCGTTTTTTTTTTTTTTTTTTTTATTTTTTTAAGGTCCCTTATGCCAAACACTCCTTTAACTTGGTGAAAACCTTTTTAAAGCTGGTTTTGACTGATATAAGCTAAAGTTTTTGACAACAACTGATTAACAAGTGGTAGTGAACACAAATAAGCAACAAGTACACATAGTTAAGCATTAAAATGAGCTGAATCAATATAGAAAAACAGTGGACAAGTTTGCAATAATAAAAAAAACTTAAACCGAAATTTTCATTAAACTTGAAAGATTATAAAATCTTAACAGACAGAATTTAAGACATAATTTAAAACATAAAATTTTAAACTAAACTAAATTAAAAGCTACTCTACGTACTACTCCTCTCAACTTCTGTCTTCTTTCCAATTTATAAGCTGCAAAAGTCTTCAGCTGTGTGCTTGTTGTGTTTTCATTTGTGAGAGAGAACCAACACATCTTGGCCCTTATTATTTTTGCTGCCCAAAATCCAATATCACAACCTTATTTTATTGTCCTAGAGTTCTTGACGAATGGAAGCATTAGGGATTGCCAGCGTGGATATTTGGAGTTATATGTGGTGGGATAAGGTGGGGTTTGAGAGGGTGATGTTTTTATATTCTTGTTGCAGGGTGTAAGGAAAGGGACGGGTGCACAGTAGTGGGGTTAAGTAATGGCGGGAAAATGGGTGTTTAACATAGATAGGGTAGACAGGGTAAGGGTTTTGTGGATTGGCAATTTGAGTCCCTCAAGGTGTATTGGTGAATTACATGATAATCGACCTTGTAACTTTCATCTTGGGTCCTGAGGTTGGTTGGGGTTTGCAACCGTTGTCCCTTAAGACTAACAATGTTAGTCCCTTGAAGACTAACGGGTTAAGGAAAAGGGAGTGTGGCTTAACTCCCATTAAAGGGTGTTAAATGGTTTAAGAGCTGGACCAGGGTAAAGTTTTTTTTTGTTGGGCTTTGTATTTATAAAAAAAGAAATTGCTTTTAATAAATGGATTAAGGGCTTTAAAGGTTTAAAAAGGATTTTAAAAAAAAATAAATGGGCGTAGACTAAAGCGGCCCACTCACAATGGGTACGAGTCGGCTCCATTTAGGTATCATTAAGGATTGGGTCGGTTAACTTCTATGATTATAGCGTGATTGCATTTCCAATATCAGTATCCTGGGTGACTTTGACTTCGTAATGACTTTATAAAATGCACAAACTTGTCGAGTTCGATCCGAAATTTTAGTTTTAGCTCCGTATCAATCCTTTTGAAACCCTACCTTAGTTTTTCAACTCTCTGTTGACTTTGGCTTTGATTTGACTTTAGCTTTTCCACGCTTTTCCATTCCGTGCTCGGTTTTGTCCATTTTTGCTTGATTTTTCATCCTTTTGTCGGATATCCGTTTCCTACATAATATAAGTGAAAACATACAAATACAATGTATTTTTGGTACGTTTTTGGTCATTTAAGTCCGGTTTTGATGGAAAACGGTATGTGTAATTAAGCACATACCAAAATCCCCCATAGTAAGACATTGCCGTGTCCTCACGCAATGATATGAAGTAAGCACTTAGAAAACTAAGAATCTCGATCCCCCTCGATTAATAACCTTGAAAAGTAGCTAAGTGTTCGTCAAGGGAAATTTAAAGACTCATAAGTTTTGAAAAGCCCCCATCTTTACCATTTTTAAGTATATATATTCTTATTCCTACACATATTTTTGTATTTTTCATTTCAAGCAACTAACTAACTTATTTGACTTTCGTTATTTTATAACTTTTAGGGATCATAGAACAAGATGCATTTCGATCCGAGAATGCCCCAAAAAAGATAAATTCATCGTCCCCGACTTTTCACATATCCCAAACCAAGCTTAAAACGAAATCACAGTTAAATATTAGTTAATATGCTAACACTACTCATATTTGCAACTTGTGAACTTTTCGCTCTCGGCAATTATTATATCTTAGGTGTATGTGCTATTTTGAATTTCAACTTTTGGATCAATGTTTTGCAAAATTCTATGTTTTACGTTCCACCAGAGAATAATGAGTTTGAGAGCGAGACCATCCCATGTAGCGACTTTCGTCTCGGCACGTCCCAACCTTGCGGTTAAGTGACCAGGCTTTTGACACCCCACAGAGACTAGTATCGGGACTCACGGGCCTTAGGTTTCAAAAACTCTTAGATTTTCCGTATACTCATAGCTTATAAAATAGAATAATCAAAGTTCAAAAGCATATTTTAATTTAACAAAAAGAGATCTTTTATTTATTAATTCACACTTAATTTTAAATACTTATGCAATTGTAACCCTCGACCTTTTAGAAGGCTGCAACATCGGTTGTGAGCCGACAAGATGCAGCAAACTTTTATCAGTCTCGGATTATTATTCTTACTATGGGCTTTCTTTAGAAGGCTGTAACATCGCTTGTGAGCCGGCAAGATGCAGCAAACTTTTATCAACCCACAGTTTATATTTATTATATTTTTTTTCATTTACCATAATCATTTTATATATATATATGATATAGGGAAGACGTATTTTTGAAAAATTCAAGTATAAATTTGAACTAAGGCTAAAAGTTTTGCTATATACTACATAAAAATTATTGATTTAAGTTTAATCTCCAAAAGTAGCACGTATATTAATTAGGTTAAGAGCTTCTGGGAGAAAAAGCGACCAATTACACACATGAGCTCTTAAGATTTCCATATAACCTTTGTTTAGCATCCAACTCATACTTAACTCTATCATTTTTCGTTCTTCGCGAATATTCGCGAATGCTTAGTCTAAACGTTAAGGAACAAGCTAGAGCTCAACACGCTCAATCGAGTCAAAATTCACTCTTATTCTACCCAGCAGGAAAGTTAAAATTGTGACAAAAAACTTATTTTATTTTTGAAATTTTTTAAATTTTTTCATTTTTTGAAATTTTGGTGGTAAAAACAGGATTACGTGAAAACAACGGCTGCAGGCATAATCAAATCGAAGATCCCCCCATACTAAGACTAAACATTGTCCTCAATGTTTTACGAAGGGTCTCTACGTAAATCCTAAGCCGTTTATTAAGTATGCTTAAAGATAAACGTTAGTCGATAAGATTAGGATATCGGATTCCCAAAATGAAGCTGAGGATTTGAAGCTCTTGTGATCGAAGGACAAAAACCGCGAGCACGAGAGGCTTCAAAAATCTAGGACAATCCTTGACAATACAAAACAAAACACAAAACATGGAAAAGGAAAGAGCGAGCCTCCTCACACAACAACAACACTTATTCATTACTACATAACTAGCATACTACTAATACGATAATACTAGGATAAGCATGGGGTATCTCCTACGAAGCGCTTGTTTTAGGTCACTTAGCTTGACCTAATCCCCCATACTTGAGCTTGTCAAAGGGGATAAAAGTGGAGACACGGAACATCTAAGACTCGGATGTTCTCTTGGTGAGAGCAAGGAAAAATATCCACCGGGCTTTCAAGAATTTTGGTGACTTTGAAAGTTTTTGTGCTCCGATGAGATAATTCCGGGAGAAGAGATGTATGAACTCTTTTAGAAGTTAGAATCCCAGGGTTGTAGACTTTTTCCTCATTTTCGGATGAAAACGAGAGTAAAACTCCTAGCCCAAGAACTTCTTTGTGGAAAGGAAGTTCATAAAGAGGAGGATTAAAATCCTCAAGAATTAAAGAAGCATTAGTGGCCTTCTTTACATTCTTATCCGGTGTTGCAAAGTTGGTGACTTCAAAGAGGTTCTCATGAATGAGTATGCCCAGATTAAATACCTTGTCCTCGTTGTCTGTTGAACATAAAGCCTCAACCTCGGAAAAATCCTCATAGAAAGCTGAGTCACACTCGGGAAAAGGAAGGACATTATTTGATTCAGGAAGATCAAGTTCATCAATCAAGATTTTAGAATCTTTGATTGGCTCTTCCTTGAAGTCAAATGGATCATCATAAGTATCATCATTAACGGGTTCAAGATCAAAGATATTATCATCATCCCATAATGGTGGGGATGAGTAATCAAGATCATCATCATATAATGGCGGAGATGAATAATCAAGAGCATGTTCATCGGTGAACATCTCGAGAATGGTATTAATAAGATCATTATCGAGAGAATAGTTTGCTAATGGAGATTGAGTAAGCAAACATTTCACTTCTTTAATAACGTCTTCCGGAGTCATATCATCATTTCCCAGTGGAAATGATTCACTAGGAGCGAGTTCATCGGTGAATATCTCAGAAATGGTATCATCAAGAGAATTTTCATCAACCAAATCTTCGAGAATAGAATCCATATCCTTGATAGGATCATGGTTAAGCAAATACTCTAATTCTAGAAGATCAGATTCGGCATCAAAGGGAAGATCATCATTTCCTGGTGGAAATTTAATATGAGCGAGTTCATCGGCGAACTCCTCAAGAAGATAGTTGCTAGTTTCAGAAATGTGGAGACTAGGTGAAGAAGAGGTGGTACTGCCACTTAAAGAATTATGAAAAGGAGGGAGAAGAGATAAAGGATTACTATTTCCTGGGGAAATGAATTACTTGCGAGATAAGCTTCAAATTCTTCCCAAATTAACTCACTTTTTTCGAGGGAGATAAGTGTGGGGGAAAAAGAAGAAGACTTGGTCTCGGGTTCCGAAATTAGAGTGGGATTGCTACTCGAATGATTGATAACTTCCGGTGAAGTTAAGTCGGTATGAGAAGAGACAAGAGAAGTGGGATTGCCACTTGGATGATTTGTTGCAAACAAATCTTCATGAATTTCCTTATGTGAAACATTGTAGACATCAATCATGTTGATTGATTCTTGATGAGGTTCGTTTGAATAGCTCGAAGTGTCATTTCTCATGTTCAAGATTAGTCTTTCATTACCGTCACGGAGAATCATTTCTTCTCCATGAACGTCAATCAAAGCACGAGCGGTCCGTAAGAAAGGTCTTCCTAAAATGAGGGGGACACGTGAATCACTTTCATAATCAACAATGACAAAATTAGCGGGGAATGTGAACTTTCCAATCGGAACAAAGACATCTCTTGCAATTCTTTTAGGAGTGCAAATATCACTGTTAGCTAGTTCAAGAGTCATTCGGGTGGAAATAAGCTCGGGTAATCCTAACTCTTTCCATACCGAGAGTCGCATCAAGTTAATGCTAGCACCTAGATCGGCTAGGGCTTTGCACTTGAGCTCATTAAAACAACACAGAATGAGAAATTTCTCAGGGTCACCTAGCTTTTTGGGAAGCTTCTTTAGGATAACTGCTGAGCAATTTTCACTAACGGGTGTGTTTGCCAATTCTATAAGCTTCTCCTTGTTGGAAAGGGGAGACTTACGCATCTTTTGATATTTCGGGATTAAAATCAATGCATCGGCAAGAGTGATATTGATATGAAGCTGTTTAAACATTTGCCAAAACTTGTGTATTTGGACTTCATCTTTTTCTTTTTGTTTTTCTTGATTCATTCTAGACGGATAAGGAATATTCGGGTGACGAGGATCCCTTCGATGAATCACAAAATCTCTTTGTTTCGGAGGTTTAGCTTGTTGGACGGAAGGAGGTGGGACCTTGATGGTAAACTCGGAGTTATCCTGGTCTGTTAAAATCTCTTCTTCACATTCATCCTCCTCCAGATTTATGAATGGAGGAGGGATAAGGACGGAAGGTCTGTCAAGAGCAAGACCACTTCAGGTGGTAAAGGCTTTCAATTCACCTTTTGGGTTAGCAACGGTGTTGCTCGGGAGAGATCTCGTACCCGAGGTAGAAGCGGTATTCATTTTGATAAAGTTACCTAGCATACTTTCAAGCCTTTGATTCGAAGTAGCCAAGTTGTTCATTTGAGTTTGCATTGAATTGATCTTGTTTTCATTAATCCTGATGTAGTTTGTTAATTCTTGCGGTAAAGCAACCGGAGGTTGGGTATTAGGGGCTTGATAATTTTGAACCTGATTCTGATTATGATTAGCACCCTGGAAAAACTGATTTCTACCCTGATTGTTACTTTGGTTGTTTCCCTGATTCTGGTTTTGATAAGGCTGAACCTGGTTGTTTTGATTTTGATTGCTTCGGTTTTGATTTTGATTCACATTAAACCTTGGTGGTCTGAGATAATTGTCTAAACGATAGCTAAGCAGATTGCGGTTACCTTGAGGTTGGTAGGAATTACCACCTTGATTGTAGGTTCCCACAGCATATACGTTCTGATTTTGGCCAACGGTGGCTGGACAATCATTGTAAGAATGAGGACCACCACAAGTCTCGCAACTCGGTGTTACGGTATTAACTTGTTGGTTTGTTTGAAGCATTCTTGTGAAGTTCCTATTCATTTCTTCCATTTGAAGCTTAAGGGATGCTATTTCTGGATTAGAAGAAGTGATAGAACTCGATGACTCATTCCGTTGAGCGGAAGTATCCCAATCATTGTGATGGGCGGTCATATTTTCGATGAGATCATAGCACTCTTCGGGGCGCCTTTTCATAAAGGTCCCGCCAGCAGCTGCATTGATGGTATCACGATGCCTTAATGTTAGCCCGTTATAGAAGGTATCTATTTGAGTCACGGGTAACATGTTGTGGTTAGGACATCGATCAATTGAAAGCTTATAACGTTCCCAAGCTTCGAACAATGACTCATCGGGTCTTTGACGGAAATTTGTAATATCATTTCTCAACTTGGTCACCATAGAGGGTGGGAAGTATTTTCCGAGAAAGATTTTTGCCATTTGGTCAAAAGAGTTGATAGAATTCCTTGGCAAACGATCAAACCATTCGGCGGCACGATCTTGCAAGGAGTAAGGGAAGAGATGTAGACGAAGGGCGTCATCGGAGACCCCATTCACTTTCATGCTTTGGGTGACATGCAAAAATTTGTCGAGATGCTTGTTGGCATCATCACCCGGTCCGCGAAATGGACACGAATTTTAAACTTGTTGAATCATGTCATTCTAAAGTCCAAAAGTCGTTGCTTGAATTGAAATCGGAGTAATTAGTCCACCTCGACCATCTAAAGACGGTTGGCACAACTCCTCCATAGTACGAAGGTCGGGAACTGGTAAACCACCTCCTCCGGCGGGAGGTGGTCCGACACCACCAGCTCTATTAGCGGCCATGTCAAAAGGTTCTTCAAAATTAAAAGGTTCAACAACTACCGGTGGGGCTTGTTGCTGAGGACGGTTTTGATTTCGTGATTGAGAACGAGTGTGCATGCACTCAAACTATAAAAAGAAAATTTACACTAATTTTTTTTTGTTTTTTTAACAATTTTTCACAATCTATTTTAATAAAGGACAACGAGATAAGACACTTAAACCTAATAATCAACAAGCTTCACGGTAGCTCTTCGAAAAGAAAAACGCACAAAGGAGCGGAGGAATAGGAAAGCGCGAAGCTATTAAAAACCTTTTTCCTTTAGGGTCGTAGTTCCAAGGAACAACCCGCCTTATACCCCTCTTTGAGTTTGTTTATCTTTTAAAAGGTGAACCGTACCTCACAAGTGACATAAAAGGTAAGTTTTTGATTCTTTAGTTCGGGAACTTATTAATGCATAATACTTCAGTTGAAAGTATTACATGTTGGTGTTCTTTTACCAACTTGATGATTTTTATTGATAATTAAGGATAATTTTTTTATCTTTTTGGTTTTTTCTTGATTTATAATTTTACAAAAAAGAAATGAAAAATATTTTTCTATTTTTATATTTTTTAAAGAAAATAACTTCACAACGGAAGGATCTTCAAAGCACTAATTGTCAAACTTCGAAACGACAAACGCTTATACACTCCTCCCCGGCAACGGCATCAAAAATTGATTCCATAAAATTGTTTAACCCTTTTTATATATAAATAAATATATAATACTTATAAATATATAACAAGGATCAAAATCCACAAAATCAATAAAACCGGGAGTAGTATAGGATATGATATTCCCGGGTCGTAGTCCCAACGAGGAGTGAATTGGAAAGTCAAGAGTTCGTTTGATATTTGATGTTTGAATGAAAAAGCTTTGGATTTGGTTTTCTAAAGCTAGGAGAAAAATAAGGCAAACTACACTAAAAACGAGAAAATCACACAAATTATACTAAAAACGGAAACGGGAAGCTAAAACGATACACAAAAAAACCTAATTTCTCAAAATTAAGCCTAATTTGATTTTTTCACTTTTAATGGACTTAAATTGACTAAAAAGGAAGTTTAAAGAAAACTAGAATGAAAACGGAGCTAAATTAGTTCAAAAACGAGAAAATGAGAACCGGGTACGAAACCCGTTCTTTAAAAATTAAAATTTTGCAAAAATGACACTACGAAAGAAATTCTATTTTTCCTAAGTGAAATATGATAACAGAAAATTTTCTAAAAAATAATTATATTTTTTTGATTTTTATTTAATTTATTATAATTAAAAAACAGTTTAAAAGAAAATAAATGATAAAAAATATCAAACGATTATAAAAAATTCTAAAAAATTTAGGAAAAATAAGTTAAACTATAAAGATCCTATGAAAAATCTAAAACAGGAAAAACAGCTTACAAATAAGCTGTTTTTAAGCTTAAAAGTGGCTGTGGGCTTAAAGGTTAGAACGGGCTTTAGTATTTAAATAAACAAACTCATACCGGATGAGCTATTGTAGCACAGCGGTATGAGTTTGTGTGTTAGGGTGTTTGTATAAAGGGGGAGGTCTAGGGGTCGAGCCTGGGCCTCTCCTTTTTATAAAACAATATTTTTTTTTTAATTTTTTTTAGAAACTTATAAAAAAACACAAAAATAAGCAAGTTTAAAAAAAAACTTTTTTATAAAACCTTAAAATAAGCCAGAAAATAAGCAAAATAAAGGGACAGTTTTGCTTAATATTACACTAAGGCTTAAAGTTGCTAACTGTTAGGCTTCTTAAGCTGAAATAAGCTAGTGTAAGGGCAAAATAAGCTAAACTAACTAACCAATAAGCTAAAACAAATAAGCTACTATACCTAATAAGCTAGAACTAACAAAAATTAGCAAATGCAAATAAGCAAACAAAAGGAGCAGGTTCACCACTAAGTCCTAAAGGGCTTTAACTGTTATGCTACTCTAGGGCAAAATAAGCTAAGGAAAAAAGAAAACTAAGCTAAAATAAGTGATGCCCTACACTTAATAAGCTAGTATGAACACAAATAAGCACAAAAAACAGACAG
>BQNB010038156.1:22207-48950 GCA_026074375.1 Tanacetum coccineum | reverse complement strand
GGAAAGCTTAAATGTTGCCCGTTAACAAAACTCGTAGGTTGTTAATAAGGGTGAATGTGAGTAGGTATGAATCTGTTAGGTATACTCAAGCTAGCAGGTATAAAAGATTAAGCATGGTGTGAGAGGAATGTACAGTTAGAAGGGAGATTCCCTCCTATGTTATTTGGAAGTGCCTGACCTCTATAAGCGGAAGATAGAGAAGATTTTAAGGGTTGTCCTTTCTCGCCTCTCCCCAAATGGGCTGCTAAGAGTGGAGGGAGACTCATACTTTGACTTCTATTTCCCCTGGGTGCTTCTTCTGAAGGCCTCCCCTCTTTAGTATTCCTATCAACCCTGCTTTCCCCTTTACTCTGAGCTCCTTTAAACCCCACTGTTCTTTCCCCCCGTCTACAGATCCTGGGAGATGCTACTTGAAGAAGTGGAGTGGCAGCTCTGGTAGGCTTAGGTCTTGGCTCCATCTCTCGTTCTTGATCATAATCTTCGCTGAAGTACTCTAGTTTAGTTCGGAGGTCATTATTACGCATCTGCCTACGTTAGTCCCTTAAGAGAGACTCAAGGGTTTCATAATTGGCTTCGACGAAAGCCGACTAATCACGAGATTAGGATTAGCTGAAGTGGAAGCACGATAAGCCATGGGCGTGTTTTCAGGAGTGGTGGCAACTAACATTGTGGTAGTTATGGGTATTGCCGAGAAACCCGATGGTGGTGTAATTTCGCTCCCGCTTGTCATGCCGGAAAAGAAGGTGAGTTATTTTGACAGTTACTAGGCTTGGTTTGAACGGGACTAATTGTTGCGGTCCCACGGAAGGCGCTACTAATTGTGCAAATATGGGCACAATCAGGCTTCGATGAGATCAAAGGGTTCTTTGGGTGATTGCTGAGTTGCCAAGCCTTAAATAACCTGTGTCAACACAAATGAAAACACTACGTTAAGTGAAGCGCAGGGGGTGTCCCTGCGAATCACCTCCAGTGTGAGAGTAAGTATGTGCTTTGTATTTGGTAAAGTATGATAATGTATGTAACACCCCCAAAAATTATATACAACGCAGCGGAATACCACATGGGGTGCTACTTCATAATACACAACGCTAGATACAAGAGAACGACCTCTAAATGTGTCGTTTGTAAAACAATCTCGTTGATTTTCTGAAATCAAAATAATAGTTGTCCCATAATTGCATCACCATGAAAAACTTGAATGTAAAGATTCCAATGCACATCAAATAATCCAAGCATCTAATTCACCTGAGAAAAACATGCTTAAATGATGTCACAAAATTAAAGTTGGTGAGCATTCAGATTATTTAATATGAATGTAAGTTTCAAGCACTGAATGTATTTGTCCACATGTATCATACTCAGTACCATGTAAAAATCCCAAAGATTTATAAAGAATGCACAACACATTTTATGTCACCAAAAGTACCAATCTTATCCCAAAGATTTATAAAGAATGCATGACCAATTTAATGTCACCAAAATGTTTCAAGTATGTAGTTGGTTGGGCCTTCGATAGCCCAACGTGATCCCGACATGTTATAAACGTTTCGTTCCCAGTGATAGCTATCACCCGAACGGGGGTTGTCAATCCTGAATAGATCTATTTTATATCATTCGCGTGGACATCACGCTATAACGTTCGTTACCGGCGATAGCTAATCACCCGAACAGGGATCCACACCCAAATAGATCTATTTCATAACATTCGCGCTCAAACCTCTAATGACTTTACAGTTCATGTGACGCTGTGACGTAGACTTGTATAACACCCGCATCACGGTGTCCCCCTCCAAGGAACACCCGGCATGATTTCAAAGAATATATACCCCCGTTACCTGGTGTCCCCCAAGACACCTGGGCAGTAAAGTAAAAAATATGTAAACTTTAAGATCCCTTTACCACGTGTTCGCCCCATCGAACACCACGGCAGTAATTTTTGTCATCAGTTCAATCAGCCTAAGCTAATCCGTAAACATTTCAAATGTAAAGTAAGTATTTGTGACCAAAAATGAAGCCAAATAATGTATCACATAGCGAGCTATGCAAATAAGTATGTAAACCAATTTGTAATCAATCATGTAAATGCTTTTCAACAAGCATGTTTCTCAAGAACCCCAAATAAAATAAAACGAGTAAAAACAGGGATACATATAAACTCACCTTGATCAATACAGACCCGCACGATCAAATAATCCCAATAATCACAACCGAATCTGCCAACGATCACGCCATAAGACCATAATAATGCTTCTATTATAATACACGTATCTAACATACATCAACGATGGCGTACATCTGATGCCGAAATCAACATATTTTTATTTTTCATACATACAATACATGTGATGAGAATCCACATGGCGCGTCTTTAAATAAACCTTAACACATAGTATATTAAATAATACTATTTTTCCCTCTAATCATAACTTATCTCCAAATATTTTCCAACGTTTCCCATTTTAGACCTTGATCGTTTTCTAGAACCGAACAATGTCTTAAAATAATTAATTAAATAATAGATCAACCGCCTTCTAGTTTTTGACACCGCTAATGTCATAATTGTAGAAATGAAAATCCTCGCGGCAAAGTAAAACGTCATTACTAACAGAACTTTCATGTTTTCCGTCGGAATAGCTGAAACGGCTCGAAAGTGCTCAAATCTGGTTAATTAACTAGAATCGCAGATTTACATATATATTAAAATTAACTTATTTTCCCTACTAAAGTATATATTTCGATTACCTTCATTTCTTCGTTATTTGGATTTGAAAGATCGACCTTTTATATCAAAACGTCCGCAAAAAATATAATTTGTTATCTTTTGTAAACCAAATGTCTACTTAACAAATCTCGAATTCCGAATCCCATGTTTCCTTTCTGCTATTAATTATACTTCCAAACTGCCATTGTTCCGTTTTTAGTTCAAACTCCTCGTCTAAAATATATCTATATCGCTTATACATTAATTATCAGTCCCGTTTTATATATTTATGACATATTTAATACTAGAGACCGCGCTATAATAACCACGAAAAAAAAAGTTTTCACTAATTCATCACATTATAATTACAATCGATAAATAAATGAAACAAGTTATATATTTATGTCACAACAAAATCGCACCCTTTTTGTGTCTAAGATATCAACCAAACAAACCACCCCCCCCCGCTGTCCCTCTGTTTGACAGCCCACCCAAACAACCAACAGCACCCTATTTGTTTATAAACCAAACTGGACCCGGCGTGCGTTGTAAACCCAAACGCACCCGCTGCTTGGTACAACCAAGCGCAGCCCTTTTTGATGACCTAAATACCCCCCGTCTCGTTTGAAAACCCAAACGCAAAAATTCCCACCCGTTTAATAACCCACAACCCCCACAAGTGAACACCCTTGTCGGTGTTAACCCACGAAAACCAACTCCGACACCTTGTCCCCCCCCCACCTGCTGTCTCCCAACAGCCAACCCGCGACCCTCAGTTGTCCCGCATCCAAACCCGAACTCACAAGATGCATAACCCGTCGTCGTCGTACTCATAACCCACAACAACTAAACACCCCCCCTCCCCCCACAGTCTTCAACAGCAAACCACGCACTAGCTCGACTAAACCAAACCATCCCCAACCCTATCACGACCTTACGGACGTCTTCAATAAAACCAACCGCACCCGTTCGTTTCTTATGACATCCAACAACGCTCCTCGACTGAGAACCCATAAGCAACCTAGAGACCGCACCCTTCCTCGGCGGCTGACCACCACCAATACCCAACACTCTTCTCGTCGTTGATCTTACACCCGAAACCAAACAATGACCCCTTATGTGTGTTTTACAACCGAAACAAACCCTTAGGGTGCGACGGTGGTGGGTTATGATGATAGATTACACATGGCAGCGTCAGTGGTCGATTCAGGTGACGGGATGATGTTTATTGATGAGATGTTATGGTGATACAGTGGATTGGTTTTCGGTGGGTGAAGTGGGTGGTGTGGGAAAACGCAAGTGGCAGGCGCTGTGTCGACCGATCGGGTAGATCGACTTCATCGAGAAACCACACTTTGATTTTGGCTGGAAATTCCGCCGTAAAACTTTCCCGCGGCGGCGGTGCGTGGCCGGGTCACACCTATTCGTGCCCGGGCTATAATAGAGGAGTAACGTGAAGATGAAACTTGTCTTGTATTTCAGTAGAGGAAATAAATTCTTTTAAATTTAAAATTTATATTCATCTTAAAACTTCTAATAGAAAGTGCATGTCCCATATAGCGTTTTCAGGGTCCTTCTTTCGTAAATTTTTATATAGTTCCGATAATTACTCGGGTTCTCGTTCTCGTTTCGATGACTTAACGAATGATTCAACGAGCGAAACTTGGCGCAATTGATACTCCAAATCATTTTTCTGATAAAATTCGAGTATTCACTCGACTACTTTCGTCACGTTTCTAGAAAATTCATTATAACGTTTATTATTCTACTTTTGTATATTTTTCCGTTAATCTTGCTCCGTACTACTGACCTTTTACTCGAATATTTGCGTCTTCAACAAACGTCAACGAATAAATGTTAAAATATAATTTATTAAATATTATTATTTCTAATAAATTGATATTAATTGTAATTTAATTTATTTGTGTCTGTCTACTCATTCTTGAGTCTATAATCTTACGAGCATCAGTTCACCTTCTGACTGTGTTCAGCCGGTCAAAACTAAAAAGTTTCAGAATTTTCGTTTTACATCAAATTTGTTTTAGAGTCCGAGTAATAACACCGAGCTTTAGATTCGTCGTTCTTCTATAAGTCAAGATCCAACCCTCAACTTCTCACCAGGTCAACATCAGCTTGATCTATAGTCTCCTAGGAGTGAATTTACTCCTCGGATCGTCCTTACACATTTGAACTAAGGTGCTGTGAAACGTCTTTCTCGGACCATACTCTTGGAACCTTACCTATCTATATAAGTGTAGAAATGAGATGGACGAGGCTAGCACAAAGAACCTGATCGTGGGGGAGTCCCCATGATTATAGTGATTCTTGAGGTTGTGAACCATGATCTCTATTTTGGCGAGAGAACCTTGATGGAGATGGAGAATGTGGGTTTGACTGTCTGACCTTTGCTCTAGTTTCGTCGAAGGCCCGCCACAAAGGGTGTAAGGCTTCACGTGGCAGATTCCCATACTAGTAACCATCCCAAAGATGTTTTCTCCACTTCGAAACTATTCGAAGGTTATTGGTTGTAATTGGGAGAAGATCCTATTCGGGATTCGAAGGGGAGGCCTGCGAACCAGAGAGGAGGGTACGTCATCAGGCGTATTGGTCAAAAATGAGTAATATTCAAATGTATTCGTTTTTAGCTTGAAAATATACGCCTTTTAGCATGTCTTCACAAATCACTCCTCAATGACTACAAATAACACTTTTAAACAATTAAGTACACATTCTTACAATAATTATACAAAAGTGGTTAGTTTATTTAGGATAAATGATGGTATAAATGTGACGTTATTTGATATCATCACTCTTCCTCTGAGTATTCTTCTTGGTCAGAAAATAGATCAAAATCAGGCGATCTTGATTCGTTAAGACATAGTGTCTTAAAGTCGCGTTCCTAATGATTTAAATCTGTTCCGGATCTTAAAAGGTTTAAAATACATCCTTATCACTTCTTTCGTCCATGCACTACCTCGAAATAAGGATACAACATCAGTAGGATGACTATCAGGAGAAAGAAAACACACAACAGAACTCGAAATTGATACTATGAAAAATCTATCGTGTTACTTGTACAGACGATTAATATACGCCGATTCTAATGGAACTAAATACGCCGTATTAATCTTTTTGAACGAATACGTTGTATTAGATAGAAAGTTAGATATGTCGTATCTAATGGAAGTGGATACACCGTATCGGGTTATCGACCAGAACAGTGTATTATGAAAACAATTATATACGTAAACAATTAAACACACAAATATATGTAACACCCCCATTTTTCACATATAGCAGCGGAAGCTAAGTTTTGGGGTATTACTTCATGAATCAATAGTCACAATCATAGAAAATGACTCATAAAGAGACGTTTTAGAAATTTAGTTATCATTCGATATATTTAGAGTTTTATAAAAACAGAGGTCCTAAAATCTACATGAATACATAAAATTTGAATGATATTAAGTTTGGACGTCCTCAAGTCCAATGCCACTATCCGTGCCATAGGTTGCGTTCCTTACCTGAGATCAACATACTAAAAGGGGTCAACACAAAGGTTGAGTGAATTTACATTAGCGATTTAAATGTAATAGTTCGAATCACAAGTTATTGAATGGTAATAATTGCATGTCCATTACAATTATCATGAAAACCATTCTTATCTACCCAAGAAAGCTCATGCAACGAAACTTACCATAATTCAAGCTTGTCTCTACAAATTATTTCCATATGGATGCACCTCAAAGATGTTATGGAGACCACTACCCAAAGATGTGGTCGGAGCCGCTGCCCAAAGATGTTGATGGGAGCCTTATGGCAATGAGGTAACTAAGCAATAATATATTCAGATAGCATACATTGAAAAAACACTATTTATTCAAGGCTTAAGTAACGTATCTCCCTCTCACAGGTTTATAAAACATTTAAAAGATTTAAATGCGAGGCTATGAACTCACCTTGATAATGTAGTTGATTGATTTGAAATTTAATTCAAATAGGAGTAAACAGTCTCGTCACGCAACCTGAGGTAATATCTCAAGTATCAGTTTGATTGTTGATATTCCAAATTTTATTTCATAAAGTTTAATGTAAATGTTAATTTGGTTCATTAATTTATGTAAATATCGTAACACTGTTCGGGCTATCATAATCCAGAGGTCATGTAGTAAACGTTTGAGGAGCTAGGACACTTTGAATTATAAATCTAGCAACTCGTCAAAACGTATACCCAAATGAAACCCCTCACATGAAATTCCCTAGTAACGTGATACATTATAGATTAAAAGATAATATTTATCTTTTTAAGTTTCTTCAAAAGTTAGTAGATGATAAATTATGTTAAATATATAACATAATTGTTTTATGATGTTTCGATCGATAAATGACTAACGACAAATGCAATCGGGACTTAATAAAATGATCTTATAATATTTAAATATATTCTTTTATAATTTCAATATAAAAAAGTTCATACTTTTATACCTTTAAGAATAGAAAAGACAATTATAATATACCCTTGGTATATATCTCATTTATAAAATAATAAACCTTTACATATAAATTTTATACGTTTGAAAGCCACAACTTTTCTAGGTGTTGACAAAAAACAGCCATAGTCTTAAAATTTCAATATTTACTAATATACCCCTTTACATTTAAACGATTTCATTCTAGTCTAAGATCCTAAATCTCATACTAGTTGTATTTTCATCTCGAAAGTATTTTGGCAGACTTATAAGACTTGTAAAATAATTAAAATAAGTAAATTTTTATGACGCTTGGAGCGTATGAATAATGACTTATGAGCTCGTTAATCCAAAAAGGGTACGTTTGGGTTTAAAATCATAACCCGATGGGTTTGAGCTTTAAGGGTTCATTTCACTTGATCACAAGATGTATAAGAGCTTATATATGATCTAGAATAGCTTATAAAAGAGTGATAGACTTACAAGAACTTAGAATGGGTCAAAAATGGTGGAAGAGACAAAAACCTTAAAAGACAACTTTGACTTCTTTACCTTCACTTTGCTTCTTGAAATTAGTTTGTGCCTTCTTCCTTAACTTCCTTAGCTCAGCTAGAACATGACTTGAGAGAGATTTGAGTTTGAATGGTGAGTTTGGAATGCATTGCAGTATGATGGCGACTTATATTCTGGGGTATGAAAGTGTGCCCCCAAGGTTGTAAAGTGCTGGAGGACCAAGTTCAATAGCTCTGGATGGTGAGTCCAAGGAATAGGGTCAGCTGGTGGCCAAGATGTTGGACGTGGTACCCAGGTGTTGCATGGCCAAAAGGAGATTATGTCGAGTTCATGGCTGTTTTTGTCAGCCAACATTGGTCACTGTTAAAATGGTTGTCATTTATAAACCGTAATTCTGATTAAGCTCAAACTAGTGAGCATGGTTAGATATTTGAGTCCTCTACAACTTTTAGTTTTATTAACATATTTAAAGGGTCACTATACAAAAATTTAGAGGTAACTGCCATTTACTACAGGTGTGCAGAATCTACGCACCTTTGCCATTTTGGCTATAACTAATTCATCCGACATTTGGAAATCAGTCGAGTCAATCGACAAAAGATCACAGACACATAATCAAGAACAAACATAGTATTTTTACTTAATACCCAAAGCCTTCAGAATTTGTGCCCAGATCCATGTTTTATCAATCGGATTTTTCCATACTATAAACCTATAACTAGTTTAAGGTGTAACGTTTGCAAGGTTTTTGGGTTTAGAATAGGATTAAGGTTTTATCTGGGTATGTTGACGAGTTAAGATAAAAGTGTTCATTGGAGGCTTACAACATGAGCTTAAAAAGGTTATACGAAACTAGAAAAAATTTAGAGAGAAAAGAAATTTAGAATTCAATCTATGTCGATTTTGTAATTGGCTTTAAAGAGTTGTACCATGGTTTAGGAAGGAAACATGGTTTGAATGTTGTTCTAAGTGAACTTGTACCCTAGGCTAGAAAGGTGGTATGAATGCTATAAAGTTTTGGAGGGAAAACGGCTAAATTTGAATATTGTGCATAACCGGGTTGTATATTGAGCTTTAAGAAGTTGTACTAGTATAACACCCTGTGTTTTAGTGTCATTGACATCGTCAATGAATTCACTATGTATTTTTAATATTGTAACGCTTTGCTTAAAAATAATCTAAAACGTTAAGCTCTTAAAAATCGCGACAGCTACAAATGACATTCAATGTAAAAGAGCATCATACAATTCCAAACACAGACACATCAGCATATGTCTTCTAATAATTATTTTGAGGATAATTAATACTTTCTCAATTTAATCCTGTCTATCGGTCTCACGTCAAATTTCTCTACGCTTTCTCGCGATAAAGTCGTTAAGGCATACCTAAACTATCAATAATTAAATCTACGCTCAACATATGCCTATTATTATTTCAATGATCAAAAGTATATTAAACTTTAACCCATGGATGTAAATAGGATGCCCATAGTACAAGAAATAACCAAGACTTACGACATTAAATTGCAAGTATCCACTATCTAAATTATCCTAACATTTCACATTTACATATCAACTTATAACTTTCATAAAATGAAAGTAATACTTCCACATTTTGTCCAAGTAAATATCTAGTAACACAACCCTTGAATTCATGGGAATCAGTCCACATTAGGAAGCATAGAAACAAAAAAGCCAAGGAGCCTAAGTGGCTAGTACACAAGTATGGACTATCATAAGACTTAGTACTATAACTAGTGGTTTGACCACTAGTCACCCTAATTCACTCATAGTGGCCATCCCCCCCCCCTTGGTGACTTATAGTCTTTGTTTTACCACTTGGCTAGTCCTTGATACATATAAGTCTTGCACTCTTGAAAGATAAACACAATCCATACACTTAAGGAACAATCATCATTTTTCTCTCTAACCTTTATCCTGACGAGCCACGCAAACACCCAACTCCCACAAGAAATTCATACAACTTATTTTACCACTTATACAAGTAACTAAGATCATATCTAAGGTGATACAATAAGGTTTGGAGGCTTGGTTGGTTGATTAAGAAGGTTAATCAAAGGAAAAGAGAAATTAGGGTTTTCAAGTCTTGCAAGTTAGGGTTTGGTTGCTAAATAAGGATTTAGCTCTTGTTGTTTATCATCACACATCTCACTAAGGTTACCTAAAACACTGTTAAGTTCTTACATATATCATTTTATGTGTATATAAGTCTCTTTATAGCAAAAATACCATTTAGACTTTTAAACATGTATAAAGATTTTTACTTGTGATCATCATTAGTACACTTTTACATAGTATGTGATTGGTATATCATGATATAATGGGATTATAAGTATTGTAACATGTTGGTTAAGTGTAAAAATGTATATGCATAAACTAGTGATTAAAGGTTACTTAAGAAAGTTTAAGATTTTAAAGCCTTGTTAAGGACTTGATATTTTGGACTCATGGACACTATATGGACCTATGGACATTATATATGTATGGCATATGATATAAAAGGTTGTGGAAAACTTGTGGATTTTTTATTGGTTAAAATAAAATAAAAACAAGTAATATAATTAGTTCTATAACGACATAAAAGGCTGTTTGGTTTCGAATTCTAAACAAGTGGGGATTAACATTAACACATACATAGAATCATACTTCTCATACTCAGTGATCTCATTCAAATAGAGAACTTAAAAACCGATTTATAAATAAAAAATGATAAGTATTTTAACGAGTTTACGATAATAACCGGAAGTTATAAAGAATTTTTAATAAAACTTGTTTATAAAACTTCTAACAAACATAAGTTTGGTATTGTTTATAATCACACATATTTTTTTATTTCCATAACAATAAGAAACTTAATTTTTTCAATAAAAACGAATAGTTTTGAATTATATGTCGAGTTTATATACTTAAAATGTATAAAAAATACTTTTATAAAACTATTTTTATAAAAAGTACTGTTCATGACAAACACTTTATTTTTGTAAACCTCATAAATAAATAGAAAAACAATTCAATACGAGAACGTGCTCGAAAATATTACAAAAAAACGAGCTAAAACGGAATAAAAACGAACTTTACGATAATTAAAGTTTATAAAAGTAATTTTATAAACTATGATCAGTAAAAATTTTATTTCATGTACAGCAACCCCATCACTTTATAAAAATGTGATAATTTTGATAACGAAGACGTGCTCGAAGGAATCGCTAAAATCAGGATTAAAACAAAAAAGTTGTTGCATTTTACGGGTTTTTACAACAATTAAATTTATAAAAGTAAATTTATAAAATGCCATGAACAGTAAAAGTACTGTTCATCAGAAGGTTATAAAATATAAAAATGTAATATTTTTATATATCATCTTAATACGCAGACGTGGTCGTAAGAAACGGACTTGAAACGTGAAAGTTATGTCATTTTTACCAAAGGTATATTTATAAACGTTTTAACATTATAAATATGATTTCACAAAAGAACAATTAGATGGTGAATACTATATAGAATATATATGCCTTAGGAATTACCCAATGTGATATTAGTTTTACTTATACGACCTATATTGGATTAGGTTGCACTCGATCATTACCGTGACGCATTTTCTGTGATACACTTGATATTCGCTCACTCAAGGTGAGTTCATAGCCCCACGTTTTACATGATTTGTTTTATAAGTTTTTGGGGTGAGAAACATGCACTGTTTTATAATTGGACACAAGTGGATAAGTTTTTTATTATGATTACGTGTTGTCTAAGTAGCGATAACCCTAGTTGAGCCCCATTACATGAACTAGTCATTACTGGATTGTGAGCGCGAAGTTATTAATAATCTATTGGGAATTGACAATCCCCGTGCAGTGCATTAGCTATCACTGGGCAAAAAACAAACATATACCATGTCGAATATAGGATGTTGCGGGTTAGAACATCATAATGGGCCAAGGTAGCCATGTTATAATGTTATTCATTTATGTCGAGCTTTATTTCATGAGCTATAGTGCAAACGTAATTACATTTATATGATGTCTGCATCTGTTGCATTATCATACACTTGGGGAAATCTTATGGTCCTACAGTATACGATTTACAACCTATAATTCACCAATATTATTGTTGACGTATTCATGCCATATGTTTTCAGGAGGTTAGTAACACGAGAGCAAAGGGATAACAATGGGGTTTTTGATTTGGATACATGGCATAAAATATTTTTGTCGCATACATTTTGTATATCTGTTATGGCTTGAAATTCTTTAATTTGAACAAGTGAAGCTTCGGTCTTATGGAACAAATACTTTGTTAAATCCAATGTATCAGTTTTAAATGACTTTTTGGTCGTTCTATATATATCTTGTGTTATTGATCTACGAAGTAACACGCCCCGGACCCTTATTCCGCTGCGACCCAATTTGGGGGTGTTACAGATTGGTATCAAGAGCCAAGGTTATAGAGAACCAGGTCAAATGTTTTTGCTGGACTATAACCATTTTCAAACATTGCATACACACAAAGGGGTTTGCACGGGGCATACATACGTGCATACATTCATACATACACTAGTTGTTGCATTAGTTGGTTATACTAGATGCATTCATAATTAATATACGTGTTTATATTATACTACGTATATACCATACCAGTCTTATATAATATAGTTATATAAGTTATTTTTGCTTGTTATAGCAGTTATGTCGTCTGATTCCGCGGTTACCTATACTTCCGTCCACTCTGAGGCATGATCTTGGAGTATCCCGTCTAAGGATCCTTACGAGGAGGCTGCCCGACAGTTGTTGGAGCAGGCACCATGTCCTTCAGAGTATGTACCTGATCCCATGGAGCTAGAGGATCATGTACCAGTGTACATTCCTGAGCCTGAGCACCCTAAGGATTTAGTGCCAGATGAGGATGATGCACCTATAGAGCCATACATTACTGAGGTTGCTTCTGCACCTACACTGCCACTACCACTACAATCCCTTCTACCCACACTTATCTGACCCCCACATACTAGAGCAGCCATGGCTCAAAGGAGAGCTACAACACCATCCATATATCATTCATTACTTCCAACAGGGACGCCACCATTGTTACCTATACCACTACATGCACCATCTACTAGCTGCAGAGCTGACATTCCCGAGGCTGACACGCCACCTCGAAAGAGGCTACTACTTATTGCTCCCATGCTTAGGGTTGAGATTGGGGAGGATCTGCTGCTGCTAGATAGCCAGGATCTACTATGGCCCACATGGTCGATCACAGTTTTGTAGATACTGTGGATACCAGGGTTTGAGATACTAAGAGGAGGACTATGGCCTGCCGTAAGGGTGTATCAACCTGAGTGCGTTACCAGGCAGTATGTCGCAGAAGAGATTTGGGTTTTATTCAAGACATTAAGACCCTCAGGAGATCGGGCTCTTGAGAGCGAGATTTAAGATATTGAAGGATAAAGATGCTTTCTTACGAGCAAGAAAAGCTACGGACCCTTAGGCCTTGGCTAGTCCTAGAGGCTTACAGCAGGGTACTAGGAGAGGCACAATTGGTTTAGAGACTCAGCGTAATCGCCCAGCGAGTGCAGCGTCAGGAACGCAGCTAATCATTGCATTAGCATGATCATTACGTACCCAGGCCTTGGAAGCTAGAGGCACCGCATGAACACCTTAGAGACACTGTGTAGTCGTGCCTATTATACCTTTCCTATCATATTTCCTATACTAATATAGCAGCTAAGCTTTTATGGGTTACTTCCCGCTAGCAGACTATATAGATCTTTTGTTTCTGTTTAGCTATCATGTATAGCCTACTAAGTATTACGGGGTAACTCCCGGCTAGTAAGGCTCTAGGTTTATTTCCATCTTGTAACCTAGCAGTAGGGAATCATTTTGTACCAAACAGATCATGTATGTTTCCAGATTATATATGGAATGGTGGTATTATGTCATGTTTGTAATCGAATTTGTTGTGAATGAATGTCGATTTGGTTATATCATGTGATTACAAAATTCAGGTTTATATTTCATCTGTGTGATGTATCTCACTTTTACTTATGTGCATACTGTCCATGTCATGTTATGATTTTTACAAATCTAACGGGTATTATATTTTCTTGTGATTTGAAGAAAATGGCACCAAAAAGACACATTCTTACAATAATTATACAAAAGTGGTTAGTTTATTTAGGATAAATGATGGTATAAATGTGACGTTATTTGATGTCATCACTCTTCCTCTAAGTATTCTTCTTGGTCAGAAAATAGATCAAAATCAGGCGATCTTGATTCGTTAAGACATAGTGTCTTAAAGTGCTTCCTAGATGATTGAAATTCTTGTTCCGGATCCTTAAAAGGTTTAAATAGTTCCTTAGTCAAACTTCTTGTCATGCACTACCTGAAATAAGGGATAAACAATCAGTAGGATGAGATCAGGAGAAAGAAAACACAAACATATAGAAATTGAATATGAAAAATCAGATCTGTTACTGTATCAGATGATCAATACGCCGTATTTAATGGAACTAAATACGCCGTATTAATCTTTTTGAACGAATACGTTGTATTAGATAGAAAGTTAGATATGTCGTATCTAATGGAAGTGGATACACCGTATCGGGTTATCGACCAGAACAGTGTATTATGAAAACAATTATATACGTAAACAATTAAACACACAAATATATGTAACACCCCCATTTTTCACATATAGCAGCGGAAGCTAAGTTTTGGGGTATTACTTCATGAATCAATAGTCACAATCATAGAAAATGACTCATAAAGAGACGTTTTAGAAATTTAGTTATCATTCGATATATTTAGAGTTTTATAAAAACAGAGGTCCTAAAATCTACATGAATACATAAAATTTGAATGATATTAAGTTTGGACGTCCTCAAGTCCAATGCCACTCCGTGCCATAGGTTGCTCAATTACCTGAGATAAACATGCTAAAAGGGTCAACACAAAGGTTGAGTGAATTTCATAGGTTTTAAATGTAATAGTTGAATACAAGTTATTGTAATGGTAATAATTGCATGCATTTACAATTATCATGAAAAACAGTATTATTGCCCAAAGCTCATGCAACGAAACATTAACCATAATTCAAGTTGTTACAAATTATTTCCATATGGATGCTTCTACCTAAAGATGTTATGGGAGCCACTACCCAAAGATGTGGTGGGAGCCTCTACCCAAAGATGTTGTGGGAGCCTTATGGCAAATGGAGGTAACTTAGGCAATAATATATCAGGATAGCATACAGTTGGAAAACACTTTTATTCATGGCTTATAGTACGTATCCCCCTCACAGGTTTATAAAACATTTAAAAGATTTAAATGCGAGGCTATGAACTCACCTTAATAAGGTAGTTGATTGATTTGAAATTTAATTCAAATAGGAGTAAACAGCCTCGTCACGCAACCTGAGGTAATATATCAAGTCTCAGTTTGATTGTTGATATTCCAAATTTTATTTCATAAAGTTTAATGTAAATGTTAATTTGGTTCATTAATTTATGTAAATATCGTAACACTGTTCGGGCTATCATAATCCAGAGGTCATGTAGTAAACGTTTGAGGAGCTAGGACACTTTGAATTATAAATCTAGCAACTCGTCAAAATGTATACCCAAATGAAACTCCTCACATGAAATTCCCTAGTAACGTGATACATTATAGATTAAAAGATAATATTTATCTTTTTAAGTTTCTTCAAAAGTTAGTAGATGATAAATTATGTTAAATATATAACATAATTGTTTTATGATGTTTCGATCGATAAATGATAACGACAAATGCATCGGGCTTTAATAAAATTGAGTCTTATAATATTTAAATATATTTTTATAATTAATATAAAAATGTTATATTTTATACCTTTAAGAATATGAAAATGACAATATATACCCTTGGTATATATTTATTTATAAAATTAAACCTTTACATATAATTTTATACTTTTAAATCCACAACTTTTAGGTGTTGACAAAAACAGCCCATGTAGTTTATAAGTTTCAATATTTACAATATATACCCCTTTACATTAAAACGATTTCATTTCTAGTCCAAAATCTATAATAGTTGTATTTTTCAATCTCGAAAGTATTTTGCAGCTTATAACTTGCTAAAATAAGTTAAAATAAGTAAATTTTATGAGCTTGGAGCTTATGAAATGAGCTTATGAGCTCGTTAATCCAAAAAGGGTACGCTTGGGTTTAAAATCATAACCCGATGGGTTTAAGCTTTAAGGGTTCATTTCACTTGATCACAAGATGTATAAGAGCTTATATATGATCTAGAATAGCTTATAGAATGAGTGATAGACTTACAAGAACTTAGAATGGGTCAAAAATGGTGGAATGAGTCAAAAACCTTAAAAGACGAACTTAGAGCTTCTTTTCCTTAACCTTTGCTTTGAAATTAGTTTGTGCCTTCTTCCTTAGCTTCCTTAGCTTAGCTAGAACATGACTTGAGAGAGATTTGAGTTTGAATGGTGAGTTTGGAATGCATGCAGGTATGCGACTTTATATAGGGTATGAAGGAGTGGTGCCCAAGGTTGTAAGGCTTGGAGACCAAGTTCAATAGCTTGGAGTGGTGGCCAAGGCTGGTGGAGTGGTGGCCAAGATGTTGGAGTGGTACCCAAGGGTGTTGCTTCGGGCAAAAGGGAGATTATGGGTCGAGTTCATGGCTGTTTTTGGACAGCCAACATTGGTCTCGGTAAAATGGTTGTCATTTATAAACCGTAATTCTGATTAAGCTCAAACCAGTGAGCATGGTTAGATATTTGAGTCCTCTACAACTTTTAGTTTTACATATTTAGGGGTCACTATACAAAAATTTAGAGGTAACTGCCATTTACTACAGGTGTGCAGAATCTACGCACCTTTGCCATTTTGGCTATAACTAATTCATCCGACATTGAATCAGGTCGAGTCAATCGGCAAAATGATCACAAGACATAAGGCTACAACCTAGTATTTTTACTTAATACCCAAAGCCTTCTGATTTTGCCCAGATCCTATGTTTTATCAACGGATCAGATTCTAAAAACTATGAACTAGTTTAAGGGTGTAACGGGTTTGCTAGGGTTTTTGGGTTTAGGATTAGGGTTTAGGTTTTAGGGTAGTGTTGGACTAGTTAAGATAAAAGTGTTCATTGGAGGCTTACAACATGAGCTTAAAAAGGTTATACGAAACTAGAAAAAATTTAGAGAGAAAATGGGAAATTTGAATTCTATGCTATGTCGATTTGTACATTGTGCTTTAAAGAGTTGTACCATGGTTTAGGAAGGAAACATGGTTTGAATGTTGTTCTAAGTGAACTTGTACCCTAGGCTAGAAAGGTGGTATGAATGCTATAAAATTTTGGAGGGAAAACAGCTAAATTTGAATATTGTGCATAACCGGGTTGTATATTGAGCTTTAAGAAGTTGGACTAGTATAACACCCTGTGTTTTAGGGTCATTGACATCGTCAATAAATTCACTATGTATTTTTAGTATTGTACGCGTTTGCTTTTAAATCGTAAACGTTAAGTTAAATCGCGTAAGCTAAAAATGATCATTCAATGTAAATGGGCATCAAACGATTAAATGTTCACATCAAGCAAGGGTTAAGTAATTATTTTGAGGATAATTATTCATTTTGTTCAATTTATTTATATTGGTTACGTAAATTTGTTATGTTTCGCGATAAAGTGCGTTTAGGCATACCCGGAACTACATTAATTAATCTACGCTTCAACAAATGCCTATTATTATTTCCAATGATCAAAAAGTTTATAAACTTTACCCATGGTTGTTAAATAGGACGCCCCATGTACAAGAAATAACCAAGACTTACACATTTAAATTGCAAGTATACACTTCTAAAGTTATCTACACTTTCACATTTACATACAACTTATAACTTTCATAAAATGAAAGTAATACTTCCACATTTTGGCCAAGTAAATATCTAGTAACACAACCCTTGAATTCATGGGATCATGTCCACATTAGGAAGCATAGAAACATAAAACCATACCTAAGGTCTTGTACAAGTATGGACTCATAAGACTTAGTACATGACTAGTGGTTTTGACCACTAGTCACCCCTATTCCACCCATGTGCCATCCCCCCCCCTTGGTGACTTATAGTCTTTGTTTTACCACTTGGCTAGTCCTTGATACATATAAGTCTTGCACTCTTGAAAGATAAACACACAAGTCATAACACTTAAGAAAAATCATCATTTTTCTCTCCCTTTTCTTCCTTGTTTAGCCACGGCATCAAACACCCCTTTCATATAATTCATAGCTTGATTTTCCAAGGCCATACACACATACCTACATCATATCTAAGATGTCTTAAGTTGTTTGCAAGGGTTGGTTAAAGGTTTACAAGTATTGAAGCAAGAAAAGCAAGATTAGGGTTTCTATTGGAATTAGGGTTTTCTAAGCTTGTAAGCTTTGGTTTTTCATCTAAACAAGGGTTTAGATTGTGTTGGTTATCATCATACATCATCATAAGGTTATCTAAAAACTCTAATCACTTTACATTTATCATTTTATGTGTATATATGTTCTTTATAGCAAAAATCACCATTTAGGACTTTTAAACATGTAAAAAGAGTTTTTACTTGTGATCATCATTTTGTACACTTTTTCATATGTTATGTGATTGGTAATATCATGGTATAATGGGATTATAAGTATTGTAACATGTTGGTTAAGTGTAAAAATGTATATGTATAAACTAGTAAGTAAAGTTACTTAAGGAAAGTTATTGATTTCATGTGATGTTAATGACTTGATAATCATGTTCATGGACTTTTATTTATGATATATGGATGCTAAAATGATGTTATAATGGAAGTATAAGTCTTGTACACTATTGGTTTATGTATAAAAAGTCTATGTACAAACTTGTTGAATTAGGGTTTTACTTATAAACTTGTAATTAAAAGTTACCAAGTAAGTTGTGATTTAATGGTGTTATAAAGGACTTGATAATATGGACTCATGGACAAGATATGGACATTATTATATGTAACACATATGATAGATAAGACTATAAAGACTTGTGGTAATTTACTAAATTGAAAAGTGTATAAAACAAGTTATATAAATAAGTATACAAATGGATTTCAAAAGGGCTGTTTGATTTCGAATTCAAGACAGTAGGTTTGACATTTTATAAAGATAGTACACCTCATGACGATTCCAAAAAGGTAAGAAACTCGAAAAACGGATTAATAACGAAAAAGATACGTAGTTTACGAGTTTTACGATAATAACCGGAGTTATAAAAGAATTTTTATAAAAACTTGTTATAAAAATTCTACAAACAGAAGGTTTGATATTTTTATTAAATCACACATATTTTTAGGATTCCAAAACAATAAGAAACGTAATTTTTTGATTAAAAACGAAGAAGTTATGAATTACGCGAGTTTATATACTTAAAATGTATAAAAATACTTTTATAAAACTATTTTTATAAAAAGTTACTGTTCATGACAGAAACATTTATTTTTTTAAACCTCATAAATAAATAGAACTTTCAATTACGAGAACGTGCTCGAAAGAATTACTAAAAACGGAGCTAAAACGAATAAAATACGACGTTTACGATAATTAAAGTTTATAAAAGTAATTTTATAAACTATGAACAGTAAAAATTACTGTTCATCAGCAGACCCCACTTTATAAAAATGTGATAATTTTGATAACGAAGACGTGCTCGAAGGAATCGCTAAGATCGGGATTAAAACGAATAAATTATTGCATTTACGGGTTTTACGACAATTAAATTTATAAAAGTAAATTTATAAAACGTCATGAACAGTAAAAGTACTGTTCATCAGAAGGTTATAAAATATAAAAATGTAATATTTTTATATATCATCTTAATACGAAGACGTGGACGTAAGAAACGCGAGAAACGGGTTTAAAACGGGAAAGTTATGCTAGTTTTACTAAAACGATAATTATAAACGCTTTCACTTTATAACAACGATTTTTAAATTACAAATAGATGGTGATGAGCTATATAGGATTGTATACGATATTAGTTATCGAAGTACATAGTACTTATACGACCTATGTTTGATTAGGTTGCCTTCGGATTCGTCCGTGACTCGTTATTTCACTTACTCGATTATTACTCATTCACTTCACTGCTGAGGTGAGTTCATAGCCCCACGTTTTACATGATTTTGTTTTATAAGTTTTTGGGGTGAGAAACATGCATTGTTTTACAATTGGACACAAGTGGTTAAGTTTTACATTATGATTACGTGTTGCCTAAGTAGCGATAACCCTAGTTGAGCCCATTATCATGAACTATCAGTTACTGGATTGTGAGCGTGAATGTTATGAATAGATCTATTGGGATTGACATCCCCGTTCGGGTGATTAGCTATCACTGGGCAAACGAACGTATACCATGTCGAACATAGGATGTTGCGGGTTAGAACATCATCACGGGCAATGTAGGCCATTTATATGGTATTCATTTATGTCGAGCTTTAGTGTCATGAGCTTAGGGCAACGTAATTACATTTATATGATGTCTGCATCTGTTGCATTATCATACACTTGGGAAATCTTATGGTCCTACAATATACGATTTATCAAACCTATGAATTCACCAACATTATTGTTGACGTTTTAAAGCAATGTTTTTCAGGAGGTCAATAAGCATGAGGTGCAAGGGATACATTGGTGGTTTTGATTTGGATATCATGCATTAAAGATTTTGTCGCATTACATTTTGTATATCTGTTATGGGCTAGAAATCTTTGTAATTTGAACAAGTGAACAAGTGAAGCTTCGGGCTTATGTAACAAATACTTTGTTAAATCCAATGTATCGGTTTTAAACGACTTTTTGGTCGTTCTATATATATCTTGTGTTATTGATCTATGAAGTAACACGCCCCGGACCCTTATTCCGCTGCGACCCAATTTGGGGGTGTTACAGATTGGTATCAAGAGCCAAGGTTATAGAGAACCAGGTCAAATGTTTTTGCTGGACTATAACCATTTTCAAACATTGCATACACACAAAGGGGTTTGCACGGGGCATACATACGTGCATACATTCATACATACACTAGTTGTTGCATTAGTTGGTTATACTAGATGCATTCATAATTGATATATGTGTTTATATTATACTACGTATATACCATACCAGTCTTATATAATATAGTTATATAAGTAATTTTTGCTTGTTACAGCAGTTATGTCGTCTGATTCTGCGGTTACCTATACTTCTGTCCACTCTGAGGCACCATCTTGGAGTATCCCGTCTGAGAATCCTTACGAGGAGGCTGCCCAAAAGTTGTTAGAGCAGGCACCACATCCTTCAAAGTATGTACCTGATCCTATGGAGCTAGAGGATCATGTACCAGTGTATATTCTTGAGCCTGAGCAACCTATGGATTTAGTTCCAGCTGAGGATGAGGCACCTATAGAGCCATACATTACTGAGGTTGCTTCTACACCTACACCACCACTACCACCACCATCCCTTCTACCCATACTTATCCGACCCCCACATACTAGAGCAGCCATGGCTCAGAGGAGAGCTATAGCACCATCCATATATCATTCACTACTTCTAGTAGGGACGCCACCATTGTTACCTATACCACTACCTGCACCATCCACTAGCCGCAGAGCTGACATTCCTGACGCTGACACGCCACCTCAGAATAGGCTACTACTTACTGCTCCCACACCTAGGGTTAAGGTTGGGGAGAGCTCTGCTGCTGCTGCTAGATAGCCAGGATCTACTATGGCCCGCATGGTCGATCACAGTTTTGTAGACACTATGGATACCAGGGTTCGAGATACTGAGAGGTAGACTTTGGCCGCCATAGAGGTAGTCAACCTGAGGGTTAGTTACGAGGTAGATGTTCACAAGAGAGAGAGTTTGGGGTTTTATTCACGACATCAGGAGGCCCAAGAAGACCGGGCTGTTGTGAGAGCTAAGATAGATATATTAAGGAGAGAGAGGCTTGCTTACGAGCAAGAGAGCATCGAGACCCGTCAGGCCTTGGCTAGGTCTGAGGCTTACATCACTGTTTTATAATTGGACACAAGTAGATAAGTTTTATATTATAATTACATTTTTCCTAAGTAGCGATAACCCTAGTTGAGCCCATTATCATGAACTGTCAGTTACTGGATTGTAAGCGCGAATGTTATGAATAGATCTATTGGGATTGACATCCCCATTTGGGTGATTAGCTATCATTAGCAAACGAGCGTATACCATGTCGAACATAGGATGTTGCGGGTTAGAACATCATCACGGGCAATGTAGGGCATTTATATGGTATTCATTTGTGTCGAGCTTCAGTGTCATGAGCTTAGGGCAACGTAATTACATTTATATGATGTCTGTATCTGTTGCATAATCATACACTTGGGAAATCTTATGGTCCTACACTATACAATTTATCAAACCTAAGAATTCACCAACATTATTGTTGACATTTTAAAGAAATGTTTTTTAGGAGGTCAATAAGCATGAGGTGCAAGGGATACATTGGTGGTTTTGATTTGGATATCATGCATTAAAGATGTTGTCGCATTACATTTTGTATATCTGTTATGGGCTAGAAATCTTTATAATTTAAACATGTGAACAAGTAAAGCTTCGGGCTTATATAACAAAAACTTTGTTAAGTCCAATGTATCGGTTTTAAATTACTTTTAGTCGTTCTATATATATCTTGTGTTATTGATCTATGAAGTAACATGCCCCAGACCCTTATTCCGCTGCGACCCAATTTGGGGGTGTTACAGATTGGTATCAAGAGCCAAGGTTATAGAGAACCAGGTCAAATGTTTTTACTGGACTATAACTGTTTTCAAACATTGCATACACACAAAGGGGTTTGCACGGGGCATACATACGTGCATACATTCCTACATACACTAGTTATTGCATTAGTTGGTTATACTAGATGCATTCATAATTGATATATGTGTTTATATTATACTACGTATATACCATACCAGTCTTATATAATATAGTTATATAAGTTATTTTTGCTTGTTACAGCAGTTATGTCATCTGATTCCGCGGTTACCTATACTTCCGTCCACTCTAAGGCACGATCTTGGAGTATCCCGTCTGAGGATCCTTACGAGGAGGCTGCCCGACAGTTGTTGGAGCAGGCACCACATCCTTCAAAGTATGTACCTGATCCTATAGAGCTAGAGGATCATGTACCAGTGTACATTCCTGAGCCTAAGCACCCTAAGGATTTAGTGCCAGCTGAGGATGAGGCACTTATAGAGCCATACATTACTGAGGTTGCTTCTACACCTACACCGCCATTACCACCACCATCCCTTCTACCCACACTTATCTGACCCCCACATACTAGAGCAGCCATGGCTTAGAGGAGAGCTACATCACCTTCCATATATCATTCGCTACTTCCAGCAGGGACGCCACCATTGTTACCTATACCACTACCTGCCCCATCCACTAGCCGTAGAGCTGACATTCCCGAGGTTGACATGCCACCTCGGAAGAGGCTACTACTTACTGCTCCCACCTAGGGTTGAGATTGGGGAGACCTCTGCTGCTGCTGCTAGACAGCCAGGATCTACTATGGCCTACAGGGTCGATCATAGTTTTGTAGACACTGTGGATACCAGGGTTCGAGATACTGAGAGGAAGTCTATGGCCGCCGTAGAGGTAGTCAACCTGAGGGTCAGTTACCAGGTAGCTGTTCACAGGAGAGAGAGTTTGGGGTTTTATTCACCACATCAGGAGGCCCAAGAGGACCGGGCTGCTGTGAGAGCTGAGATTGAGATATTGAGGAGAGAGAGGCTTGCTTACGAGCAAGAGAGCATCGAGAACCGTCTGGCCTTGGCTAGGTCTGAGGCTTACAGCATTGTTTTATAATTAGACATAAGTGGATAAGTTTTATATTATGATTACATTTTGCCTAAGTAACGATAACCCTAGTTGAGCCCATTATCATGAACTGTCAGTTACTGGATTGTAAGCGCGAATGTTATGAATAGATCTATTGGGATTGACATTCCCATTTGGATGATTAGCTATCATTGTGCAAACGAGCGTATACCATGTTGAACATAGGATGTTGCGGGTTAGAACATCATCACGGGAAATGTAGGCCATTTATATGGTATTCATTTATGTCGAGCTTCAGTGTCATGAGCTTAGGGCAACGTAATTACATTTAAATGATGTCTGCATCTGTTGCATTATCATACACTTGGGAAATCTTGTAGTCTTACACTATACAATTTATCAAACCTATGAATACACTAACATTATTGTTGACGTTTTAAAGTAATGTTTTTCTGGATGTCAATAAGCACGAGGTGCAATGGATACATCGGTGGTTTAGATTTGGATATCATGCATTAAAGATGTTGTCGCATTACATTTTGTATATCTGTGATGGACTAGAAATCTTGGTAATTTGAACAAGTGAACAAGTGAAGCTTCGGGCTTATGTAACAAATACTTTGTTAAATCCAATGTATCGGCTTTAAACGACTTTTGATCGTTCTATATATATCTTATGTTATTGATCTATGAAGTAACACGCCCCGGACCCTTCTTCCGCTGCGACCCAATTTGGGGGTGTTATAGATTAGTATTAAGAGCCAAGGTTATAGAGTGCCAGGTCAAGTGTTTTTGCTGGACTATAACTGTTTTCAAACATTGCATACACACAAAGGGGTTTGCACGGGGCATACATATGTGCATACATTCATACATATACTAGTTGTTGCATTAGTTGGTTATACTAGATGCATTCCTAATTGATATACGTGTTTATATTATACTACATATATACCATACCAGTCTTATATAATATAGTTATATAAGTTAATTTTGCTTGTTACAGCAGTTATGTCGTCTGATTCCGCGGTTACCTATACTTCCGTCCACTCTAAGGCACGATCTTGGAATATCCCGTCTGAGGATCCTTACGAGTAGGCTGCACGACAGTTGTTGGAGCAGGCACCATGTCCTTCTGAGTTAGTACCTGATCCCATGGAGCTTGTGGATCATGTACAAGTATACATTCCTGAGCTTGAGCACCCTAAGGATTTAGTGCCAGGTGAGGATGAGGCACCTATAGAGCCATACATTATTGAGGTTGCTTCTGCACCTACACCACCACTACCACCATCATCCCTTCTACCCACACTTATCCGACCCCCACATACTAGAGCAGCCATGACTTAGAGGAGAGCAATAGCACCATCTATATATCATTCATTACTTCTAACAGGGACGCCACCATTATACCACTACATACACCATCCACTAGCCGCAGAGCTGACATTCCTGAGGCTGACACGCCACCTCAGAAGAGGCTACTACTTACTGCTCCCATACCTAGGGTTGAGGTTGGGGAGAGCTCTGCTACTGCTGCTTCTAGACAGCCAGGATCTACTATGGCCCGCAGGGTCGATCACAGTTTTATAGACACTGTGGATACCAGTGTTTGAGATACTGAGAGGAGGACTATAGCTGCTGTAGAGGTAGTCAACCTGAGGGTCAGTTACCAGGTAGATGCTTACAGGAGAGAGAGTTTGGGGTTTTATTCATGACATCAGGAGGTCCAGGAGGACCGGGCTGCTGTGAGAGCTGAGATTGAGATATTGAGGAGAGAGAGGCTTGCTTACGAGCAAGAGAGCATCGAGACCCGTCAGGCCTTGGCTAGGTCTGAGGCTTACAGTAGGGCATTAGTGGCACAGATTAGAGTGTTAGAGACTCAAGCGTATCGCCACGAGCGGCAGCGTCAGGACGCAGATGATCATGCTATTGAGCATATCATACCTACCCAGGCCTTGGAGGCTGGAGCACGCGTTGACACCTTAGAGTACACTGGTAGTAGTGCCTAGGTTTACCTTTCTATCATATTGTAGCTATACTATATAGCCTGCTATGTTTTTTTGGGTTACTCCCAGCTAACAGACTATATAGATCTTTTGTTTCTGTTTAGCTATCATGTAACACTGTTTTAAAATTGGACAAAAGTGGATAAGTTTTATATTATGATTATGTTTTGCCTAAGTAGCGATAACCCTAGTTGAGCCCATTATCATGAACTGTCAGTTACTGGATTGTGAGTGCGAATGTTATGAATAGATCTATTAGGATTGACATCCCCATTCGGGTAATTAGCTATCACTAGGAAAATGAGCGTATACCAAGTCGAACATGGGATGTTGCGGGTTAGAACATCATCACGGGCAATGTAGGCCATTTATATGGAATTCATTTATGTCGAGATTTAGTGTCATGAGCTTAGGGCAATGTAATTACATTTATATGGTGTATGCATCTGTTGCATTACATACACTTGGGAAATCTTGTGGTCCTACACAATACAAATTATCAAACCTATGAATTCACCAACATTATTATTGACGTTTTAAAGTAATGTTTTTTAGGAGGTCAATAAGGACAAGGTGCAAGGGATACATTGGTGGTTTTGATTTAAATATCATGCAATAAAGATGTTGTCGCATTACATTTTGTATATCTGTTATGGGATATAAATCTTTATAATTTGAACAAGTAAACAAATGAAGCTTCAGGCTTATGTAACAAATACTTTGTTAAATCCAATGTATCGGTTTTAAACGACTTTTTGGTCATTCTATATATATCTTGTGTTATTGATCTATGAAGTAACACGCCCCGGACCCTTATTCCGCTGCGACCCAATTTGGGGGTGTTACAGATTGGTATCAAGAGCCAAGGTTATAAAGAACCAGGTCAAATGTTTTTGCTGGACTATAACCGTTTTCAAACATTCCATACATACAAAAGGGTTTTTACGGGGTATTCATATACAAATTATTGCATAAGTCGGTTAGGCTATATACATGCATAATTGATATACGTGTTTATAATATATATTACGTATATATAAGGATGATGGTCTTATATTAATATGCTTATATAAGCTAAAATTTTGATTTCAGATACTATCATGTCAGATTCTGAGCACTCTACGGTTACATACACATCAGCATCTGAGGACGATT